>JAECUM010006126.1:0-60453 GCA_016617855.1 Megalonaias nervosa
TGTGTGTGTATATATATATATATATATATATATATATATATATTGTGTGTATGTCTGTGTATATATATGTGTGTGTGTGTGTGTATGTCTGTGTATATATATGTGTGTGTGTGTGTATGTATATATACATATAATGTTGTTTTGGGGTTTAATGCCATTTCCCAGTGCAAGATAGGTTTTATATGGTGACCAATATAACTGGTGGAGGGAGAACCTAGGAATGCCTTTTCTATCAAACAAAAATTTCATTTGCATACTTAAAGCAGTCATACTTAAACCGAGGCACATTAACTCAATATGCTTCATGGGAAACCATTTTTGTGTGGATTCTGTAGCTGCTACAAAACCATAAATTTACAGACCCAATGATCTTATAGAAACAATTTAAAAAAGTCCCTTGCTTGATTAATGAATTTAAGTACCCACAAAAATGCCATTTTTGCCCTAAATCAAGAAAATGTATACCCATGAAAATAGGACTTCACAATCATGGACATGTCATGTATGAATCATAGGCATGTCATGTATTAACCATGGACATGTCATGTATGAACCATGGGCATATAAAGTATGTATGTATATGCTATATATAAAGAGTTCATGGACATATTTTTTTTCTTTAACCCTTTACCTCAGAGTGTATGGTATTTTAGGCAGTTGATACACATATACCAAAGTTACACAGTGCAGTGCACTATATACAGAACACTTGCCACCTATTTGACCCTGTACACACAGATCTGCCTGTTAACTGTTAAGCAGTTAAGTATATGTTATGTTTAACATCAGTTTTAACCATTTTACATGTTCGATACACACCTATATGTACAGAGAGATTTACGAGTAAAATCTAATCATTATGCTGTATCATTATTTTTCCCTGAAATATTTGTTATGTGCTTTGAAATCTTGAGAAAACTCGTTCACCATCAAACCATTGAAGCTGCGTGACCAACCACACCTGCCATTTCTCATACTTGAAATTTACCAGTTCTTTGTCTACATCACTAAATCTGATAATATATAGAAACTAATTGTTGCCTACATCATTACCAGAGCCTTTACCTAAGTTACCAAAGCTTTCATAGTAGTGATTCTTGTCATGCAAAGTCATGAAAGTATGGAACGTAATCCGCAGCCTCCATTTTGTAGAGTGGAGAATATGATTCAGTTACTATAAATAGCAACAAGAGCTTAAACAGTGACATCTGACATAATGGTCATTCACACTGATGAATGCAGTATCTAACGGGAGTTTCCCCCGAAGGTGATGCTATGATAGCCAGCTCAAAATGGCTGATGTTTAAAGTAGGCGTCGAAAGGCAAATTGGGTAGAGGCATCCAAAGGCACTTGCATGAGGTAAAGGGTGAATAAATTGCTCTCGATGAACAAAAAGAGGAATAAAATAACTATTCAAGGTTTGTTTCTTTCAGTATATAATCAAATAAGCGTTTTGTTTAATTTACTGTAACCTGCAGCTTGTGTGTATGTGTAGTGGATGCAAACTGAAAACACAAAACTTATTTTGTTCTCAAGTCTTGGGACATATGGCCTAGGTGAAAAAAAAGATTTACTCATAAGTTGACCTAGGTGAAAAAAAAGTTTCATCATAACTTCTGGGACATGAAAAAAAATCATTTATTTTATCCTGTCCCAAGATATACAGTAAATACAGTACTTTAAATGAGGAACCAATGTACTACCTTAAAATGATGGACCCATGTACTGTCAATGACCCATGGTATGGTGAGAAGAGAAGTTGAGCCCCAGAAGGAGAATACAATTTTTACTGGGAAACCAATGACCCTTGCTCAGAGTCCCCATTTTGCTAAACAAATTTTTTCTTATCCGAGAAACACAATTTTTCAATATTCTTACTTATGCCATCGAATTTTACTGACATCATTGGAACTGGACAATAGATCGACAGATGACAAACCAACTTGCCCAAATACTAACCAGTTGTGCACATAAGATATACCCAAAAGTTCATTACTGGTCTAAACTGGCAAAGGGACATAACTCTTGCAGAACATTTTAGCCTTACAGTGGAATACTATTTACAACTGCATGTGAAGGTAGAAAAGTCAAACGTTTTTAAAATATCTGTCCAAAGTAATTGTAACAAATATTAAAAAAAAGACCAATAAAATACCCTGAAACTTCTTATGCACACAATGGAAGGGCATCTATTTTTCTGATCCCCTTTTGCAGTGGGAACAAAAATAATTTACTAATGTACTAACCAGTAGTGGATGAGTGATGAACACACAGACTATGAAGCTGAAGTAGAGGGACTGGAGCCACATCATGTTCTTCTGTGGACCAAACCTGACAAAAATGGCAAAATGTTTACTTCATCTGCTGTAATATACACTGCTACTTGCTGTATTGATTACACACCAAAGTAGGAAAAGTAAAGAATCTGTGTTCAACTTAGTCATGAATGAGAATGCACAGCCATACCAACAATATACAGGCAAAACAAAATATGTAACAGGACAGTTGCATAGGTTGAAAAATGATCAATTACAACTTGGTCAACATGGTGACCATAACGTGAGCTTTCTGTTGTATGAAAAAAATATTTCTGTTCTTCATTATCCACCACCAGTTGCTTGCCAGGGCAAGGAGGTCGTTTTTCAAAGCTCTAATTTGTATCGGGTAATCATCTTATAAGTTCTTTTTTTATACAAATATATATCATTCCACCTCTGCCCCAATAAATATGGCAGTCAAATTCAAATCTACTTATTTTTCAAAACCATTTTCATTTAGGACAAACTGGGTATCATAATAAGTGCATTGGTGAAAACCACATGTTGATATGGCCATTTGTTTGGAGTAAAGAAAATATTTTCAAGATGGCTGCAATGGTGTTCATATTGGATGTCAGATCAGTACCATTTTCACAGCAAACCAAATGGACCACATAAAAAGTCTATTTGTGAAAACCTCACATCAATATGACTTTTTGTTCTAGTGAAGACATGATAAAATTTTTAAGACGGCTGCCATGTTGGCCATAATGAAAATCAGACTGACATCGTTTTTATTTAGCTAGACAGCGTAAGAAGTCTTTTAGTGAGTACCCCATGCTGACATAACCATCCATTCGGGGTGGGGTGGGGGATGTGGAAACAACAACATTTTCAACACAACCAAACTGGATATCAGATCAGCACCTTTTTCATTTAGGACTAACCAGACATCATGAGAAGCCTTTTAGTGAAAAACCCAATGTTGATATGACTATCAATTCAGAAGGAGTAGCAATAACAAGATTTTCAAGATAGCCACTGTAGCAAGAACAATGTCAGAGCTGCACCATTTTCATTTAGGATTAACTAGACCTTGAACTGAATGTGTCTGTGTGTGTGTGTGTGCATGTCTGTAAAGTTTCATAGCAATCCTTCAAGTAGTTTTGGAAGAGTAGCAATAATTTATACTAATGGATGGATGGATAACAGTCAACAAACATTCCCATATGCTCTTCTGGTTTATAATATAAAAATAACAAGTGATTGTATCATGTTTGGCAGTGATTTTAAGTTTTTAAACATAATGCAAGTATTTATCAACTATAAGGTCTGATCCACAAGCTTGTGACAGTAGAAGTACTCAGAGGGCAAAAATAGGCCCCATTCCAAATGTCACTAGTCCTAATCTATAAAACTTCAATTAGTGTATATTTCTTAACCTTAGTCATTTGCTTCCGAAAAATATTTACAACTGAACATTTTTTTTCCTCACCAAATTATATCAGCTCAATTTCCCCCATGTTAAAACACCCTACATAATGATCCGTCTTCTCTGACCATGCATATGCATGGTACGTGAGACAACTGACCTACCTGTATCCGTACAAGATAGTGATGGTCGCACAGGCCAGACTGATCATGGCACACAGAGTCCAAGCTATGTAACGACACCAGTAGGGGAGATAAATAAGACTACTCTTCTTTCTGCCCATTGTCACTGAAAAATAAAACAAAACAAAAACAGATTTTTATACTTAATAAGAACAAAAAGATTGTAAAATACTTTGCATAATTTAAATATTTTAAATGCTGAGATAGGGTTGGCTGCAAGCTATATAACAGACTTTTACGAAAAAGAGCAAAAACCCTAAACAGTTATACTACTTGGACTTAGCGTACTTTTTATTATGAAATAAAAGATGTAACTAAAATTATTATATTATTATAATATTAGAATTGTATTATATATTGTAAACTATTGCATATATTGTGAAAAATACATGTTGACCTGTGTGAAAATCACTGCACAAGTTTTTCAATTAACAAGCACTAATACTACACTGACCTGCAGACTTTTGACTGCTATAGGTACTAATACTAAACTGACCTGTGGACTTTTTTGACTGCCACAGGTAACAGTGCTAAACTGACCTTCAGATTTTTGACTGCCACAGGTACCAATGCTAAACTGACCTGCAGACTTTGACTGCCAGATACTAATACGAAACTGACCTGCAGACTTTTGACTTCCACAGCTTGATACTGAGGGTGCTTTGTTTGTTTTGACACTATCAGTACTGGAGAGACCTTGTACATTTGTCCTATCACTGTTGTTCAGAGATGATGGCTTGTGGGTCTTCATGCTGTCTGCAACAGAGGGTGCTGCTGTAGTTCTAGTGCTGTCTGCTGAGGCTTGAGGCCTGATTAAACTACTGGCATCCTCAAAGCCACTGGAAGCCTGATCCAACTCTGGACATAACAGAAAACTGAGGGTAAAAAATTAGGCAGTGGATGCGACTGGGGGAAAAAAAAAACCATTTAATGGACACAGATCATGCTGTTCACAATTATTTATCCACATACATTATGCTCCAAAATTTGTTTGAATAGTTAACCATTAGTGAAGCTAAACAAACAATTAAAAAGGTAAACAGAATTAAACAACAATAAAAATTCATTAGCATTTCAAGATCCAATATATTAATTATCGTTTAATGGCCAAACAAGAGTAGCATGAACTTCAGCCATTATATGCCTGCCTTCTGTTTAATATGTGCAGGTTTATCAAGCTAACCATTGAGCCACCTCCTCTCTGATAACTGAAACCTTTTGGTTCAACTTTATTCTTCATTCAAAGTGACCTTTAACCGTTTGACCCCAAATCAATAGGCTTCTTCCTTACCACAAGAGCAAGCCATCCAAAACATCTGGTCGATGTATGATGACGAGACCATTTACGGTCTTTCAGACACTGACCTTGACCTTTTCACTCTAAAATTAAGCCATCCAAAAAGCTAGGTAACTGTAAATGGTGGAAAACTCAAGTTACTGTGCAGAAACTTTCTTCTCTCAGTCACAGTGAGTCTGACCTTGGAGCCTAAAACTGATAAAAGCCATCCACAAAGACTGGTAACTCTAGATGGTGATAAACTCAAGTTAATGTTCAGATACCATTTTCTTTCATCACACAATGATCTTTACCTTTTGGCATAAAAAATGATAGGGTTCTTCCATACACCAAGCACAGCCATCCAAAGAGTTTGGCAACTGTAGGTGGTGCAGAACTCAAGTTCCTGTTCTGAAACTAAAGTTCTTCAATCAGTGGCCTTGACCTTTGAACTTTTTATCTTGAAATTGACAGCTTTTTATTACCCCAAATCTTTTATATGTGGAACCAAAACTGGTAACTGATGATGGACATACATCATAAAATAATAAAGTTTTATTTTCAACTCAAAAGCATTAAAATCCAAATTCCTTTCTTAAATTGCAGCATATTACTGATAGAAGAGAGTCCTTCTTTAAGTAAGAAGACAGAGTATGAAGATGGTATTGACTCTGAAGAAATACTTGTACCTGATTTTGTAGCATCAATTCTTGGATTACTCAGGACTGGGTTGGTACCCTGTGCTGGTGCATTTGAATTGTCACTGTTTCCACTATTATTGTCTGATCCTGACATGAGCGACTGCTGTCGCTTCATCCACTGGCGTTGTGCCCAGCCCTGTATACTTGGCCAGTTCAGTATTGACTGATCCAAGATGGAGTATGTCATGATAGGTGGAACATGATCCGAGTGATCTGTCACTTCAGGCTTGACACTAGTGTACAGAAACTCTTGCTCCTCCTCACTGCTGTCACTTGATTTACTTCTCGATGCACTCTTCGGCTGCAAAATTAAGATCCAAGTATTGAAATTACTAATGCCTTAGAGGGTTTGAAAATAAAAGATATTGAACAAGGGATTAAGAAAACCTGACATACTGATAACGATATACATCTTTATGATTATGATCAAATAATCCTTCTAAAATATGTGATCTGAATTTTAGATGTTCAGTTCTCAGATTCAATAAAATTTGAGAGTAAATACTTTAACAACATTTAATGAGCATTTTGAACTGAAATGATTCCACAACACCTCTCCCTTGAAAACTGGGGGTGGGGGTATATCACATTTATGATGATTACGCTGAAATCGAATAAACAGAGTCAAACTGGCAGCATTTTCATTTAGGACAAAATGGACGTTGTTATAAGTCTTTGGGTGAAAACCCGATCTTATAGTCATTAATTCAGAGTATCGAGAACAAGGTTTTCAAGACAGCCATCGTGGCAGCCATATTGGATGCACAAGGACAACTGCACCATTTTCATTTAGGACCAACTAAGCACAGACCTGCCAACCCTCCAGACTCGCAATTAGTGAAAAGAGGGATAAAAATTAGTAAATTTTGAACACAATTAGTGAAAATTTATACCATGACACTTTTGTTGGTCAGTACTGCATTATATTAAAATCCCCAAATAAAACTAAAACATATTATTAACACTGATTTCATTTACAGATTTATTTGCAGCCAAATTTACTGATATACACAAGCTTCACCACGCTATTTGTCATAATATGATGCTGTGGCAGACTTTAACTTCCTCAAGTGGGCTGTGGTAAATTTGTTTTTGAAACAGGCTTTTTGCCAGCTGTTTAATCTTGGTGACTAAAATTGTTGCATATTTTCAGCACCTAAGGTGGCACTAAAGTTTGTCTTATTTTTCTGAACAATAGGTAATACTCTTTAACTGCCACTGTTGCTGATCTCCAACTGAGAAAGGCAAGTTATATTCAACAAGAAAACTCACAAACAATGCTTCAGCAATGGTAGCTTGCAGGACTTGAGTAGGTGGCTTAAAGTACTTCAGAGCTGAAATCTGCTGTGGGTGCTCTTAATTTTACCAATATCTATATGTCTTTTTTGCTAGCAGCGTGCTTTTTCCCATCATTCTGCCACATGCCCACATATAGATTATGATACAGTACATGTATGACAGGTAAATTGTAAGCAACAATACGAGCCCCTGTGCACATTCCCAATTCTAAAATTTGTGGCACAATACCGTGCGAAAAGCATAATGTACATTGATGTTTGATGGCTGAATTTTGGTCTATTCCAATCTATACTTCACTTTTTGTAGAATACATATCTTTCCCCTTGAAGATGAAAACATTTTCATTATGAAACGGTATTAATCCAGAAGATGAAACATTGAACGATTTACGATTAGTGGTGTCGGCGAATGCGCGGCAAAATATGAACTTAAGCAAGTTTTGATATATGCTAATCTTTCAATTTCTCAAAAATTTCTACATTCGAAAAAGCTGTCTTCATTTAGTGTTTGTTTAAAAAAAATTACAGTTGCTACGAGTATGTACATGTTTATCAATTGGGCCCCCATTTTCTTCACTAGCATTTGTAAAACTTCTGTTCTAAATATAGATTATATACTTTACAATAGTTTCTACAGGGCAAACTGTAACAATTGGATATAGTTCTACTAACATCGCAACTAGCAATACGGGGTTGTTATTGGCATCAGTGACTACTGCTGCTCTTTTGTCTAGCACTTAACTGGATAAAGTTATTTTATTCCTGATTTAAGCCGATTCAGAATTCAGGAATTTGTGATCTTTCTGCATGCGGCGTGAATCCATGAATCGCTATTGAGAGTTGTAAAATTCACACCAAAATCGTGAGGGTTGGCAGGTATGTAAGTACTCAAAAGAAGTCCCCTGATGAAAACCTCCTGTTGATATAACCATCCATTTTGGAAGGAGTAGACCTAACTATGGTTTCGGCATAGTAACTCGAGATTTTCAAGATGGCCACTGTGTAGTGGCCATATCAGACAACAGATCAGCACCATTTTCATTTAGGATCAACTTGGCAGCAAAACAAGTCATCTGGTGAAAAACAAATGTTAATATCACTTCATGTATGACAGGGGTTGCAATAACAAGATTTTCAAGATGGCTGCCATGGTGGCCATCAGACTGGCACCATTTTCTTTAGAACCAACTTGGCAGCAAAACAAGTCATCTGGTGAAAAACAAATGTTAATATCACTTCCTGTGTGACAGGGGTTGCAATAACAAGATTTTCAAGATGGCTGCCATGGTGGCCATCAGACTGGCACCATTTTCTTTAGGACCACACAGGAAAAACCCATGTTAATATCACTTCCTGTGTGACAGGGGTTGCAATAACAAGATTTTCAAGATGGCTGCCATGGTGGCCATCAGACTGGCACCATTTTCTTTAGAACCAACTTGGCAGCAAAACAAGTCATCTGGTGAAAAACCCATGTTAATATCACTTCCTGTGTGACAGGGGTTGCAATAACAAGATTTTCAAGATGGCTGCCATGGTGGCCATCAGACTGGCACCATTTTCTTTAGGACCACACAGGAAAACAAGTCATTTGGTGAAAAACCCATGTTAATATCACTTCCTGTATGATACGGGTTGCAATAACAAGATTTTCAAGATGGCTGCCATCAGACTGGCACCATTTTTCTTTAGGACCAACTAGACACTATAAGAAGTCTTTAGTGAAAACCCCATAATGACAAGACCATCCATGTAGGAGGAATAGAAACAACATGATTTTCAAGATGTCCAAGCAACACCCTTTTCGTGTAGGACCAGTTAGATCAAGGGATGAAAGTGTGTGTAAAGTTTCATGGTAATCCTCCAAGTAATTTTGGATGAGTAGCTATAACAAATATTTATGCTGGATTGGGGACTAGTGCTAGGAAAAGAGACAGCAATGCAATAATAGCAGGTAATATTAAATTATTTTTATTTAAAAGAAATATTTATGGACAGACAGACAGACAGAAATAGTGATTTGCAGCTACTGTTTCAAAATGTATACTAGTTGTAAGAAATGAGGAAGTTGTTAAAATCTGGTTGTGAAATTTTGAACAGTCCTAGATACAAACATTTTCAGCAAAAAGAATGGAAGATTGATTTGGCTGTTCGAATCCGGCTGAGTCATACCAAAAACATATAAAAATGGTACTAACAGTGGACTCATCTGACACTCAGCATTAAGAGGTTAGTGTTAGGATAGTGTTAGGACTGGTTGGTCTGGTGTCAGAATAATGTGACCTGGTGGGACATCATGCTACATGTCTGCAGCATGATGCCCCAGTGCTAGACATCACTATAAACTGCCACACTGCAGACATTGTAGCGATATGACTGAAAAATTGTTAAAGCTACAGTAAAAATCCAAATCATACATACACATACAATTTGATTGTTTGAGGTTGGTGGTTTTTTAGGGCAGGTAACTTGAGAAAAATGACAAAAGATATTGTTAAAAAGATGACCAAGTGGGCCTCAGATTACACCAGTTACATGCCACTTTAACACCATCTGACCAGGTAATTTACGTTGAAAACCTTTTTCACCTGGTTCCTATGGATACCGAACAGCTGCCTGGGAGACATCTAAAAGCTCAACCTTATCCGAACATTAGTAGAAAATAAAACTGCCATGTGAAATATTGAGACAAAAAATTCTTCCTATGTGCCAAGAAGTATTGGAGATATCAAAATAACATTTTCCACCTGCTTGTTAAAAATTATAAATGTTACTTGCATGGCCAGTTTTGATAGAAAATGTCGTAATGAAAAAACCTAGACAGCTGGATCAAAACTTTGCAGTTTACTGAAGCTGTAAAAATTCAAAATGTCAATGGTGACACATGCTGGATGCAGGGCCAACTGGACTTGATATGTGAATGGAGAATTACAGTTCTAAGAGGTCTGATTGTTACCTACCTTACTTCTTCGAAACAAGAAGACAATAAAGAGGTTGACTGGGATGACGATTGAACAGCAGATGGTGCCAACTGTCACATTTCTCCAAGACAGGTCCAAAAGTCCAAATTCTCCACGGTACTGTAAGAAAAATAATAAAATGTCTTTAATACCTCTAAGTTTCCCTTTTTTTCCAGCAAGAATCTTGAAGCACATTATGTATATAGTAGATTTGGCAAATCAGATCAAAAATTGGTATCAATGATTAATTTTGTTATAGTAGTTTCTTGGCAAGTACAGGAAGTATTAAAGTAATTGTACAGATGGACCTGCACTGTACATCACACCAAGACTGTACATCACACCTTTGTAGACTGTACATCACACCATCCTACACTGTGTATCACAAAATCCTAGACTGTACATCACACCATCCTAGACTGTACATCAAACCATCCTACACTGTGCATCACACCATCCTTCACTGTACATCACACTATCGTACACTGTACATCACACCATCCAATATTGTGCATCACACCATCATACACTGTGCACAACACCATCCTAGACTGTACATCACAGCATCCTACATTGTGCATGACACCATCCTAGACTGTGTATCACACCATCCTACAGTGCATCACACCATCCTAGACTGTACATCACACCATCCTACACTGTACATCACACCATACAACACTGTACATAGCACCATCCTACATTGTGCATCACACCATGCAACACTGTGCATAACACCATCCTAGACTGTACATCACACCATCCTACACTGTACATCACACCATCCTAGATGGTACATCACACCATCCTACACTTTACATCACACCTTCCTAAACTGTATCACACCATCCTAGACTGTACATCACACCATCCTACACTTTACATCACACTATCCTACACTTTACATCACACCTTCCTACACTGTACATCACACTATCCTAGACTGTACATCACACCATCCTACACTGTGCATCACACCATCCTATACTGTATTACTTGAACCTTTTACATGACAAAGAGGAGCTTGACTTAAGTACATTCTATGACATGCTCCTTTAACATGACACACACATAACCTTTTCTTCTGTACCTTAGTGGCACTCCACAGTTTTGTATTTCGCATATGGTTAGATTTTTAAAGAAAGAGAATTTCCCAGACCCTCCTCACTGGTAATACTGACACTAAAAAAAGCACTATATCTTAGGCATTGTTAAAAGAATGTTTAATTCCCTTTATTTTGGTGTATGATTGATGGGTGTTATTTTGGTGTATGATTGATAGGTTACACAGCATACAGCGAGGCCTTACTTCAGATGTGCACCTATAAAAAAGACTGCAAGTTCTGCTTTGTCATTTTCACATCCAGAACTTAAGAAGTAAATTGTAAAAGAAAAATAATTTCAAAACTCTATTTACTTTAAATATATTTTGTAATTCATTCACTGAACTTTCAGAAGCTGATATTGTTTTCCCTATTTCATAAACTGCTAAAGATAGTGTAGTTTTGGATAATTCTGGCTGATTTTTCAATCATATGGGAGCAGTCATTTTGGTTAGCTGTGTGCTTAGATCATTTACAATTTTCAAAAGCACAATATTCAAAGAATGGCAAGTGCTTTAGACCACTTGGCCATCCATGACCCTGGTTCAAGTTTTCTGCCAAGGCAACTGGATCAAGGTGCCATGCCCAAGGACACAGCATAGTAGCCAACCCATCCTGATCCAATGGTAGGATTCAAACCTGCACCCTATCAGTCACGAGTCAGGCATGCTCACCATTCAGCCACCACAACTTCGCTGTGGATAACAGTCAGAAGTACAGATAGTCTGATATTCTGACATCACCCTGCTAAGATCCAGCAATGTCAGAATCGACTTTGACATCACCCTGCTAAGATCCAGCAATGACAGAGTCAACTTTGACATCACCCTGATAAGATCCAGCAATGTCAGAGTCAACTCTGACTTCACTCTGTTAAGATCCAGCAATGTCAGAGTCAACTTTGACAACACCCTGTTAAGATTCAGCAATGTCAGAATCAACTGTGATATCACTATGCTAAGATCCAGCAATGTCAGAATCAATTCTGACATAACCCTGATAAGATCCGGCAATGTCAGAATCAAACTTTTACATCACTCTGTGAAGATCCAGCAATGTCAGATTCAACTTTGACATCACTCTGTGAAGATCTGGCAATGTAAGAGTCAACTCTGACATCATCCTGCTAAGATCTGGCAATGTTAGAATCAACTTTTACATCACTCTGTGAAGATCCAGCAGTGTCAGAATCAAGTTTGACATCACTCTGTGAAGATTTGGCAATGTCATAATCAACTCTAACATCACTCTGTGAATATCCTGCAATGTCTGAATCAACTTTGACATCACTCTGTGAAGATCTGGCAATGTCAGAGTCAACTCTTACATCACTCTGTGAAGATCTGGCAATGTCAGAGTCAACTTTGACATCACTCTGTGAAGATCTGGCAATGTCAGAGTCAACTCTTACATCACTCTGTGAAGATCTGGCAATGTCAGAGTCAACTCTTACATCACTCTGTGAAGATCTGGCAATGTAAGAGTCAAAAGCCTATTGAAAAGTCAAATTTTTGCAGACCTTTATTTTATAACCAAGGGGCCATTGAAATGTGTGAACTGCAGATGCTATTGGTTTAATTGTGTATTATTATGTCAGGTAATTATTACACTTCATCTCACTTCTATAGTCTCTTTTAGACAATATTGCCCATTTGTCTGCAGTTAATTTAGCACCCAGTACATTTTTAGTCCTTGAAGTTATGTAAAATTTGCTCTTTTTAGTCTCCAAGTTTGGTAGATGCCATCCTCTTCTGCATGACATGATTTTTCAGCTTTAATTTTCTTCCCCCAATTTTATGCATGCCATGGTTTCAGGGACCAAATCAGGGAGATCAGTGTTCACAATCTGGGAGATTTTGAACAAATCAGGGAGGTCAGTGTAACAAACATTTTTGTCAAAAATCTAAGCATGAAGTGCACAATGTACCAAAAACTAAGTAAAATAACTACAGTGAAAAATAGTTACTAGTTTTCTTATACATTTTTTTTCACTACGCTTCACACATTTAAATGTATCTATCCAAGAGCTGTTGAACTTACATATTTTGTTTTTAACAGAGTATTTTCCTTCAATTTCATTAGTGTATGTTTCAACACTGTACCAAAATTATATTTCCAAAGAGTTCAAAGAACTGTTTTATGCTTGTCAGGTTGCCATAGAAACCATATTAATAATGATTACATACCTCAACTGTGGTGACCTTGAACCAGGCAGCATTGAGGCACATGTACATCATGAGAGTTGTAAGGCAGCATGTCAGTCGCTCTATTCGCAAGAAGCTGCTGTATGCAGGACGGGTCAGAATTGACGTCCATAAGTGATAGTCTGCGAGGTACTGGGTACCCTTGGCCCATATAACCTGTAAAAGAAAATTAGTTGCAAACTAAAAGGTTGGGTTCATCAACTGTTAATTTGCAAACAAAAAAACCTTGATAATAATATCTGAACATAAGCATATATGGAAAAAAATATCACTACAGCCTTCCAGTGTTTCTGTATCAAAAATAAGTGTATACAGACAAATAGAGCAGATGGGCCTTAGAGTATGTCTGTATCCAAAATAAGTGAAAAATAACAATAAGTGCACATGGGCCTTGCAGTATTTCTGTATCCAAAATAAGTGTAAAATAACAATAAGTGCACATGGGCCTTGCAGTATTTCTGTATCCAAAATATGTGTAAAATAACAAGAAGTGCACATGGGCCTTGCAGTATTTCTGTATCCAAAATAAGTGTAAAATAACAATAAGTGCACATTGGCCTTGCAGTATTTCTGTATCCAAAATAAGTGTAAAATAACAACAAGTGCACATGGGCCTTGCAGTATTTCTGTATCCAAAATAAGTGCACATGGAAAATAAGGACACATGGGTCTTCCAGTATTTAGCATTTATTTACTATTTAGTATTTATGGAAAATAAAGGCACATAATAAAGACACATCTACCTTCCAGTATTTCTGTTGGAAAAAAAAGTGAATACGGAAAATAAGGGCACATAGGCCTTCCAGCAAGTCTGGGGGAAAAATAACTGATTGCAGAGAAGAAAAAAAAAGGGCACACCCGCATTCTAGTATTTCTGAAGGAAAAATAAATATAGAAAATATGGGCACACAAACCTTCCAGTATTTCCTAAGGAAAAAAACCCTATGAATATGGAAAATAAGGGCACACAGGCCTTCCAGTATTTCTGAAATAAAGATAAATGAATAAGTAGGCTTGTAGTAGTAGCAATAACAAACTTGTGCTAACAGATGGATGGATGGATGGCAGATGATGGACAACAGACCATCACATTAACTCTTCGGGTCTATCACCTTTAGAGCTAACCAAATGAACCCCAAATGCACAAAATTTAATATCACTAGTGCCATTAGCTTCTGTTGTGCCACTGAGCATGGGACAGACCTAGATTGGCACACTTAATCAGTCATGTGGTACTTTTGTTGTGCCCTTGAGCATGGGACATGCCTAAATTGCTACATATGAGCCCTTGAGCATGGGACATGCCTAAATTACTACATATGAGCCCTTGTGCATGGGATATGCCTAAATTGCTACATATGAGCCCTTGAGCATGGGACATGCCTAAATTGCTACATGAGTCCTTGAGCATGGGACATGCCTAAATTGCTACATATAAGCCCTTGAGCATGGGACATGCCCAAATTGCTACATATGAACCCTTGAGCATGGGACATGCCCAAATTGCTACATATGAGCCCTTGAGCATGGGACTTGCCCAAATTGCTGCACATGAACCCTTGAGCATGGGACATGCCTAAATTGCTACACATGAGCCCTTGAGCATGGGACATACCTAAATTGCTACACATGAGCCCTTGAGCATGGGACATGCCTAAATTGCTACACATTAGCCCTTGAGCATGTGACATGCCTAAATTGCTACACATTAGCCCTTGAGCATGGGACATGCCTAAATTGCTACACATGAACCCTTGAGCATGGGACATACCTAAATTGCTACACATGAACCCTTGAGCATGGGACATGCCTAAATTGCTACACATGGGCCCTTGAGCATGGGGCATGCATAAACTGCTACACATGAGCCCTTGAGCATAGGATATGCCTAAATTGCTACATATGAGCCATTGAGCATCAGATATGCCTAAAAATTGCTACACTTAATCAGTTTTGTACTACTTTGTTGTGCCCCTGAACAAGGGAAATGCACAGACTGCTACTCATTATCAGTCAGTCATGTGGTACTTTGTGCCCTTGAGCATGGGACATGCATAGACTGCTACCCATGATCAGTCATGTGGTACTTTTGTTGTGCCCTCGAGCATGGGACATGCATAGACTGCTACTCATGATCAGGCATGTTGTACTTTTGTTGTGCCCTTGAGAAAGGGACATAACTAGACTGCTACATGTGATCCATCATGTGGTACTTTTGTTATGCCCCTGGGCAAGGGACATAACTGTTATATGTGATTGGTCATGTGGTACTTTTGTTATGCCCCTGGGCAAGGGACATAACTAGATTGCTACATAAGATCGGTCAATTGGTACTTTTGTTGTGTTCTTGAACAAGGGACATAAGTAGACTGCTACATGTGATCCATCATGTGATACTTTTGTTGTGCCCTTGATCATAGGACATAACCAGATTGCTACACTTGATCAGTTATGTGGTACCTGCCCTTGATCATAGGACATTACCAGATTGCTACACTTGATCAGTCATGTGGTACCTGCCCTTTGGCATAGGACATTACCAGATTGCTAAACTTGATCAGTCATGTGGTACCTGCCCTTGATTATAGGACATTTCCAGTGTGCTACACTTGATCAGTTTTGTGGTACCTGCCCTTGAGCAGAGGACATACCCAGAGTGCTACACTTGATCAGTCATGTGGTACCTGCCCTTTAGCATAGGACATACCCAGAGTGCTACACTTGATCAGTTTTGTGGTACCTGCCCTTGAGCAGAGGACATACCCAGAGTGCTACACTTGATCAGTCATGTGGTACCTGCCCTTTAGCATAGGACATACCCAGAGTGCTACACTTGATCAGTTTTGTGGTACCTGCCCTTGAGCAGAGGACATACCCAGAGTGCTACACTTGATCAGTTTTGTGGTATTTGCCCTTGAGCATAGGACATACCCAGAGTGCTACACTTGATCAGTTTTGTGGTACCTGCCCTTTAGCATAGGACATACCCAGAGTGCTACACTTGATCAGTCATGTGGTACCTGCCCTTTAGCATAGGACATACTCAGAGTGCTACACTTGATCAGTTTTGTGGTACCTGCCCTTGAGCAGAGGACATACCCAGAGTGCTACATTTGATCAGTCATGTGGTACCTGCCCTTTAGCATAGGACATACCCAGAGTGCTACACTTGATCAGTTTTGTGGTACCTGCCCTTGAGCAGAGGACATACCCAGAGTGCTACACTTGATCAGTTTTGTGGTATTTGCCCTTGAGCATAGGACATACCCAGAGTGCTACACTTGATCAGTTTTGTGGTACCTGCCCTTTAGCATAGGACATACCCAGAGTGCTACACTTGATCAGTCATGTGGTACCTGCCCTTTAGCATAGGACATACCCAGATTGCTACACTAGATCAGCACAAATGATGTAATCACTTTTCAAAAGTTTGATGCACATCCTTAATAATGTTGATGACAATAATGCCTTGAGTGACATGAAAGTGTTGCAGTACAACTTGAATTAACTGACACCTCTATGCAATGGATACTTGAAAGACAACCTTCAAGAAACACTCATTTTCTTAATTTCTTCATAAATTCATTTGCTGTAATGAGGATTTTTTATATATAGGAATTTATGTCTGCAAATATCCTTAATATACAGGTTTCAATGTATGTCTGTCTGCTAATGCTGGCAAGAACAAAAAGTATTTTGGAACCTCACCATGCTGAAGGTAAGATGATCAGGTTCAAGGGCAGGGAACTCCCGTTCCACTTTGCCATCATCTTCATTCACTGCAAGCCATCTCTCGCACACAAAAAAATACATGTGACCTGCATAACAAAAAATGAATGTGATTTGAAAAGCACAATAGTATATATATATATATATATAAAGAAGGTCAAAAATATATATTACCCCTTCTACCTCAAATCTAATTCCAGGAATTCATAATCCTCCTTTTGGGGGGGGGGGAGTGTAGTTTTGCAAAGGGGCAAGGTAATGATGTTGATATAGCCAATGAAAGGAGGTGTTACAGTGCAGAAAGAAAAGTGGGAGAATTTGTACAGTAAGGGACCATAATTCTCTTTAAAAATTGAAGATCTTTTTGTTTTAAAAAAAGCAGCTCTGACAAAATCAGCCATGGTCTAGTCAATATCAAGCTGTCAATTAAATATGTTTGCAATCAAGAAATAAGTATGGAAGTTAATGTGCAAAAATAAAATTGGGCGAGTCCAATCTAATTGGGTGATTCCAATCTAATTGGGCGAGTCCAATCTCCTAACTCGGCTGCATAATAACAAAGAATGCTGACAATCAAATTTAGCAGAGGCCTCAGTAATATTAAGCTGTATACAATATTTAATTGATATCTGATAAAAATTATGAGAGTTACCACTGAAATGAGAGTGAATGGGTCTACAACCAAGGGTTATAGTTCCAGTACAGAATCTTTCTTGCTGGTACACATATGGTGAACTTAACAGTGAGCCGACATTAAAATTTTGCCTCATGAGCTTGAAGTTTATGCATTCAATGACCACTATTGTTTTTTTTAAGCATCTGATGACTAGTATTTTTTAAGCATTCAATGACTATGTTTTTTAAAGCATTTGATGACTATTATGGCTTTTTTCTCTCTGTGGTTCAAGGTTCAGAGCCGAAAAATTACATAAATTATTGATTTACATTTTCCCTTGCTGTGACATTGACACTGGGGCAGTAAGCATGGCAGCGATACGCAACACACCATCTATTCATGACACATGGATAAAATTTAATTGAAATATCCTCAGTGTTAAAAAACTCTACCTGAATAAAAATGGAAATCATAAACATTCACCTGTAATCTGTAAAACATTCACATAATTTAAAACAGTCAAAACTGCTAACTTAATACTTGTAAGGATCTTTTCTACATTTATGAAGATCTTGTTATAAACGACTGAAATGCAATGGGGGTGTGATTTCTATCAGTGTGTAGCTAAGCAGAAGTTTTACAATACCCAAGAAAAATCAGGCTATATGGTAACTACTAAATGTAAAGTTTGAAAAAATGTAAAAATGAAGAACTGCACAGAAACTCCAGGACGATATATCCTTCCAAATAAATGTAAACATGAATAAAACAAGATTAAATATAAAAGTGTAAGATGTTAAGATTCTGTAAAATGTATGTCAATATCAAATAAAAGTGTACGATGAAACATGAAAAATTCACAAAACATGGTTTCTATCGGCATGAATTTACCTGTATTAAGATCCTTGACAGTGACACGACTCACGTACCAACCTGGGTTGGGACCGAAGTTGTTATGCCACAACTGTACTTTACAGATCCTACCAATACTTTCAGGTAACCTTGAATATAAGAAAATAACCTTGACAATCATGGAAGAAAAAAAACCCTTTAAAATCAAAGAAGAAAATAACCCTGAAAATCATGGAAGAAAAAAAACCCCTTTACAATCAAAGAAGAAAATAACCCTGAAAATCATGGAAGATAAATTGTTTTTAATCTAAATGTTAAAGTGCTGCCTAGTTTTTAATATTAGTAATAAAGGATATGATAAAAATTTTCATGATTTCCAAATTCACAAATGCCATATTTTGCAACTCTAATCATTTATGAAAATACAATTTTCACAAGGTTAGATCTCTTGCTATATTCATAAAACATTTTACACCCGAGAAAATTCAGTTTTTTATTTTTTAAGTCACATTTTCAAGATGAATGTTTAGCAATTAATTTCAACTTCAAAAT
This sequence comes from Megalonaias nervosa, assembly GCA_016617855.1. Taxonomy (NCBI): domain Eukaryota; kingdom Metazoa; phylum Mollusca; class Bivalvia; order Unionida; family Unionidae; genus Megalonaias; species Megalonaias nervosa. The sequence goes on from JAECUM010006126.1 coordinate 19,165, forward strand.
ATGTGCATTTAAAGTCTGATCTTAAATAACTCCTTACGTTTATAATAAACAAATATAAACATTCTCCAGTCCTCCCTTGAATTTCATCTCTTGAATATGCAACTAAAATGTATCTCTTGCATATTGCAGTCCTCTCTTTTGAATATGCAAATAAAATTTAACGTTCTTACCTAGTATGTTGGTAATTCACAAAGATTATGCAAATTAAGTTCTAAAGAATAGTAACACTTACGTAAGCAAGAACTTGTCTTGTGAATTTCTCTCAAACATGGGTCTCTGGTCATCACTGACCAACTCTCTGGTCTCTGACATTCCCTCTTCTCCATGGAGAATAATGCTGATCTGAAGAGTACAAAAGGGAGACAATTCTAGGAATTACAGTGGGAATAAGAATGTGTAAGAGTGCGCAATTATGAATGTTCTCCAAAATAAAACTGATAACGAGTCATAAACAGGAAGGATGAACACCTCTTGAATTTCACTTTTAATGCTTAAAATATGTTTAAAGTCACCAAGTCACAATTCTGTCTCTGTAGCACTACAAGGACAGCTTCGGTGGCCTAGTGGTTAGAGTGCTTGCCTTGGATGTGGGAGGTCATGGGTCTGAAGCCTGGCTGAGTCATACCAAAGATAAAAATGGTACTAACAGCTGCCTCGCTAGGCACTCAGCATTAAAAGGTTAGTGTTAGGACTGGTCAGCCTGGTGTCAGGATAATGTGACTAGGTGGGATATCATGCTACATGTCTGAGGCATGATGCCTCAGTGCTAGACATCACTACAAACTGCCACACTGCAGACATTGTACCGATATGAGTGAAAAATTGCTAAAGCCATGTTCAAAATCCAAATCTCACACACCCACCCACCCACCCACACACAGGTAGTGCTCCAAATACCTTTCATACCTTATTGGTCACAGTGCAACATACTTACAAATTTTAGGGGTCTGTTCAAATCTAGGTCACTAAGCCCTAATATTAATTTGGTCACAACATTGAGAATGGAAGTCAAGTGAGTTCTAAATCACCTCTTTGCATATTGCCTGACCGCAGATTCTCTGATAAAGAGCCACTTTCTTATTTCCAGTTACAAAGACTAAGCTACATCTGTATTATGGTATTCATCTGATTTTACTGTCGAGTGTGATTTTTTAGTGTTTGTTTTCGTATCATTTTATGAATCTGTACAAACAGTTTAGCCCAACTGCACATGTCAAACATTAGACTGGTCATCTTTCCCTCAAACATTTTAGTTGCAAAAGCAGACATTTTAGTCACAACTTGGGGTACAGTCTTGCAAGCATTTCTGTAGGTTACACCTGATAGCAGATATATCTAATATCTTTTAAAAGGAAAGGTTTAATCTGAACAACTACACATCACTGACAGTTTCTGTGGCAATCTTTTAATGGTAAAACTTTTGTATTGATTAACTGAATTAAACAGTATTTTGGATAAGTCTTAAGTAAATTTGAATTGTTTACCTTTGATGAAGTTCCAGATGCTTGCCTAAAGCCTGTTTCTACTGTGAGCTCATATCTCTGTTTATCTGTTATGGTATTGTCCTGAAGGATAACAATGCCCCCTTTCTTGTTGTCATGGAGATCAGCTTGATAACACACCAACATCAACATAATGTATGTCAGCAGGAGCAAAGATATCAAGGTAATGACAACCATGTTTTCATGTGGGCTAGAAAAAAGAATCATAGGAAATATATAATCCATTTGTGTGAAATGAAATTATAGAGATGAATTGTAAAACGAGAACAAAAAAAATCCCACACAATCTGCAAAGTAAATTACATGATAGTTACATGATAAAACATCACATGATCATTACAAAATTACTTGAAAATAAATTACATGATAATTACATAATTACTTGATAATAAATTATATGATAATGAATTACATGATAATCAAGAAATGGAGCTAACAGAAGACTGGAAAGTTAGCCTGAACATATACTGTCTTATTGTCATCCAAGAGTGCATGTGAGCTATAAATAAATGAACAAACTAGAGGAATGGAGAGCAATTTATCCATCTAAATATACCCCCACCTCTTCTGCATCCAACCCCAACACATATTATGGAGCCAAGTCTAGAATAAAGAAAAAGTTTGCAACTTCTAAACACAGCACAAACATAAAGACTGGTCATAATGCATATGTTCTGATGATGACAGCAACATGTGCCAAGTTCAATGGCAATCTATCAAAAACTGTAAAATTCTGCTACTGCATCCAGCAAGAAGTATAAACGGAACAAATCTCAGAGGCACAATGAGTTGTCAATATATCCACCTGTAGATGATATAGTCTAACAGTGATCCATCAAAACTGTAAGACAAATAATGCTCACAATATTCTGTCTCATATTGCACAAGATGTACCAAGTTTCAGTGATCTATCAAAAACTATAGGTCAAACAGCATTTGCAAGTTTCCATCATAAACTGTGTTCACAAGATTCCATCATAAACAGCATTCAGCTGCAGGAAAAAAAGCGCAACAACTACAACAAAAATTGAAATGACTGTAATTTGTTGATATGCATAACTTCAAATGAGGATCACAATGTGTATGAAGTTTCATGGTGATCCACTAGGAACTGTGGGAATAGGTGTTGGACTAACTGTGGGACTAGGTGTCGACATGATTCTGTCATATACTGTAAGCTCCAGGTCAAAAAGGTCAATAACTGTAGTAACAGCCATACTGTATGCCAGATCAGCATGATTTTTATTCAAGACCAAGTGGACATCATAGAAGTCATTAACTCAAAAACCCATGTTGACTTCACCATGATTTTTATTCAAGACCAAGTGGACATCATAGAAGTCATTAACTCAAAAACAAATGTTGACTTGACCATCAATTTAGGATGAGTAGCAATAACAAGATTTTCAAGATAGCCGCTGTGGTGGCCATAGCGGATGTCTGAGCAGTACCATTCATTTTATTGTAGGACCAACAAGACTATAATATGGATGTCTGAGCTGTACCATTCATTTTATTATAGGACCAACAAGACTATAGTATGGATGTCTGAGCAGTACCATTCATTTTATTGTAGGACCAACAAGACTACAGTATGGATGTCTGAGCAGTACCCTTCATTTTATTGTAGGACCAACAAGACTATAGTATGGATGTCTGAGCAGTACCATTCATTTTACTGTAGGACCAACAAGACTATAGTATGGATGTCTGAGCAGTACCATTCATTTTATTGTAGGACCAACAAGACTATAGTATGGATGTCTGAGCAGTACCATTCATTTTATTGTAGGACCAACAAGACTATAGTATGGATGTCTGAGCAGTACCATTCATTTTATTGTAGGACCAACAAGACTATAGTTTGGATGTCTGAGCAGTACCATTCATTTTATTGTAGGACCAACAAGACTATAGTATGGATGTCTGAGCAGTACCATTCATTTTATTGTAGGACCAACAAGACTATAGTATGGATGTCTGAGCAGTACCATTCATTTTATTTTAGGACCAACCAGACTATAGTATGAATGTGTGTGTAGTTTCATGGCTATTCTCCAAGACATTTAGGAGTAGTGATAACAAACTTTTGCTAATGGACAGATGGATGAATGACCATCCCAAAAGCTATTCTGATCTATGACAGGGAGAGGTAAAAATGGGAGAGCAAAGTGATTTGTCAACATGTTCATTAATGGGCACATTAATGGAACTAGCTGCATTCACAAGAAGAGTAAGCATTGGATAGACAGACTGACAAGGATTACTATATACTCCTGTCCCTATAAAAGTTGGAGAATAGTAAATGATTTTCTAGCCTCTTATTTCCCAGTAGAGGACATGGTTTCTTTAATTTTGGTTGTACAACACAACAACATAAACAGGTTATTTATTGCCACGGCAACTGAAACAAAGTGTTCTGCCAAATGACTCAACATGAAATGGGCTCATCCCACAGTAGGATTCTAGCCCACAACCTTCTGGTTGCAAGCATGGCATACTACCAATGAGGACCCCAATTAGAGGACTTAATGATATGCCTTCTGTTAAAATAAGAGTTGAATCTGATTGTTATTTTCAAACAGAAGGCTATGTTCTTTATACATGAAATTACCCATGCCTCTCAATAACACATAAAATACAAAGTTTAATGTGACGTTTATCTCCTACCTGAAGAAACTGTCAATATCTGTGAAAGAAAGATCATTTGGAATCAACTCAAAGTGGCTTCCAAAGGCTGTAAGATGGTTACATCTGGAACAAAAAGATGAGATGCTGCAATTTGTTAATGTAAATATAACCCTGCCTCTCCTGAATCCCACCCCCACAACATGATGGAGACAAGTCTACTATAGTAAAAAGTAACAGACACAGAACTCACCCATAACTGTGCATGAACAATGACTGGTCAGCATACATAACAATGACTGGTCAGCATATATAATTATCATCTGATGATATTAAGAAGCTCTAATATGATGGGCAAAAGAAAAATTTGCTTTAAATCAGAAGATACCATCTTTAAAACATGCTCAATTCCATGTAGGCTTTTGCTCTACTTTTATCACAAGCAATTTTTAGTGAAAATGTTTAAGTGTACCAAGACACAAAAGTAAAAGTGATTTATTTAAACTGATTTTCTTGCCCAAGTGCTTTGATTTTTCCAACCCCTTTCGCCTATTGCTTCAACTGGCTAATAATTAAAGCCAATGCATTAAGACAGAAGTGAACCCAATATGTGTGACATAGGATGGGTAGATCGAGTACATGGAGTAGTGTCTACCAACCTGCAGTGTGTGAAATAGAAGTCTGATGTGTTTGTAATCCAACATCCATCTGCCTTCCATGCTTCAAGTGTTGGGTTCCAGTACAAACATTCACTCCACCAGAGCCTTAGTGTATAGTTCCTTTCAGTTATCTCCCCTGGCCGTAGGCGCCCAACATTGTAAGTTGCATCAATGATGCCAATATAGTATCCTCCACTGACTACAAAATAAAAGCATGACTAAGTCCACTGGTCCATGTTTGTATCACACTTGTAGACTAATCTTTATTAAAAATATTTCTTACATATTATGCAACATGTTCAGAATGTCTAAGACAAATTTATCATCGTTTGATGTTTTGACCATTATACAGACTAACTTTGTGCTATTTAATCTAGACTGTATTTTCTTGGATTCTGGCACATATCTTAGTTTTTCACATCAACTTTATTCTATCTATGTTTAAGATAATGTCAAACAAAAAGTTGATCGTTAAGCAAATGAATTTACCGTCATGGTAATAAAACCTTTTCATTTGGATAGTACCATCAGTGTTCCTTGTTCTTTGACTCACTTACCATCAGTGTTCCTTCTTCTCTGACATGCTTACCATCAGTGTTCCTTGTTCTTTGACTTGCTTACCATTATTATTCCTTGTTCTTTCACTCGTTTCTCATCAGTGTTCCTTGTTCTTTGCCTCACTTACCATTAGTGTTCCTTATTCTTTGACTCACTTACCATCAGTGTTCCTGGGACGAATGAAGAGGGCAAGGTTTGTCCTTAATGTTGAAGACTTACCCACTATTCAGTATTCAAGAAGGTATGAAGATTTGTGTCCTCGGTGCACAAGGTTCACTTCCATAGTGCTACAGTCGTCCTTACCATTCATTGTTCCTGATGATATGAAGACGGACAGGTTCATGTCCCCAGTGCTGTAGTCATACTTACCACTGAGTGTTTCTGGTGATACGAAGATGGATAGGTTCGTGTCCCCAGAGCTGTAGTCATACTTACAACTGAGTGTTCCTGAAGATATGAAGAAAGCAAGCTCTGTGTCCTAGGAAACATGAAGAATGCAAGATTTGCATCTTAGTGATGAAATTATACTCTCTATTCAGTGTTCCTGGTTGCATGTCCTCACTGATTAAGTTTTACTCACCATTCCGTGTTTTTGGGGACATGAAGACACATGTGTTCTCAAATGAAGTTTTACTCACCATTCAATGTTCCTGGAGACATGAAGATGGTAAGGTTTGTGTCCTCTGTGCTGAAGTCTTGTTTGAAAATGTAATTTGTAGGAGAGGGAGTCATCTTGTAACTGAAATCATTAAAATTACCAAACTTACTTCAAGTGCAAAAATTTTTCAGTAAACTGAACTGACTAGCAGATGTCCTTTTATCTAATAAACATGAATGCTTTAACAAAGAAACAAACATGACAACCAAATTAATCAAATGAAGCATCCAACATGCCACATTTTTTAAAATCTGAAGATATGGACAGGATATAATTCTCAAGGCATAAGAAAATATGCCCAAATTTATAATAAATCTCTACTAAAAATGTATGCCAAATTCAAATTATTCTGGACCGCCAGTCCTGGAGTGAGGTCTATGGTTTAGGACTGCGACTATGTTAATTCTGAATGATTGCTATCAATACACATCACATGTGTACCAGAAAGGTATTACTACGCCACAGTTTCTTTGCATGCGAATGTTGATATATCTTACTGTTATTGTTGATGCAGAACAAAACAAAATTCCTTTTATCAAAGATGACAGAATTTTTGTTTTGTTGAGAAAAGCCAACTTTCAAACTTTGTTGTTTTTGTTGTTTTGTTGGCCTGTCAGTAAAAATGCAAATGCTATGATTTCATCACAATTAACTGCAAAATTTCTGCTCACCCTTGAGCAAACTTCCACATGCCAATTTGGGAATTTTAAGTTCACTACAGGTTCTGGCTCTAGCTTCTCCATAATATCTATGACGCTAAGCTTTTCTTGATGGAATTGGCCTTTCACTTGGTTCCCTTTCTATCCATGACAAGTCTTGCACCAGGTTCATTTGCTATCCATGATAGGCCTTTACCTGCTTCATCTGCTATCCATGATGGGCCTTTCACTTGGTTCGCTTGCTATCCATGATAGGTCTTTCACTTGGTTCATTTGCATACCATGACAGGCCTTTCACTTGGTTCGATTGTTATCCATGATAGGCCTTTCACTTGGTTCATTTGCTATCCATGATAGGCCTTTCACTTGGTTCCCTTGCTATCCATGATAGGTTTTTCACTTGGTTCATTTGCATACCATGATAGGTCTTTCAGTTTGTTCCCTTGTTATCCATGATCATATTTATGAATGGTTATGATAAACTACTGATTAGCTTATATACTATAATGATCTTGCTTACGAAATAAAAAAGTTTTAGATTGGTCACTTAAGTAAGTTGAACTGTTGTGCCTGTAACTGCTAGATATTACTTTGGCACAATTTGCATGCCTTTTAACGTTTGCAAATGATCATGGGCACAGCTTTGACAATTGGTGGACATTATTCATATTTCAATACAAGAAAGCATAACAGTGATGATTACACTGAAACCAAATTAGAAGATAAACCTGAAAGACATTTAATTTGGTATTTATTTCTTAAAGCGTTGCCACCAAATTTACTGCCATTTTCAATGATATATCAAGATATCATTTATCAACTTCGATCACGATTTAATTCACATTCAGTAAATAAAGGCCTATTTTAAAAATTCTATTTTTAAAAAATGGGATCCACACTTGCCCCCACATTATAAGTGGGCTCATTTGTTATCCAGGCATGCTAAAATGAGGAGCAATGTATCCTGATTATCAATTATCAATACTTATCAATTATATTATCAATGGACCATAAGTTCTGTTGATCTCTGACTATGGTATACTGTGTGTAAAGTATGTTACACGCTCCTTTTACTGTCGCATTTTTAGAAATGAACAGAACTGTATAACATGCACTGAATGTCTACCAATGAAAACCAAAGACTGTGAACCTTTTGATTCCAAAATAACCAATCAGATATCACATTATAACGGTAGAGATTGTGCACTGTATCCATGACTGGAGATCCTCAACACAAAAAACAGAGATGCAGAAAACCTATGATTCCAATGATTTTTCATGAAAACATGTAATTCTCACATCACTGTAAGACTAGTGTTCCTTTTAGCCATCCATAAAATTTGATCTTAATGGTTTAAGAATATAATCATATTATTCACATAGCCAACAATTTATTTCCAATGTCTGTCCCAGAATTTCAACCATCTTACAAGTGCCTCATTGATTATGAAGTGTATGCTGACAGCTAATACACCTGAAACTTTGCTCACCTTGATTACATCACAGGCTTGAGCCAAAATTTCAGGCAGATCAGATATCAGTAGGTCCTTGTGCAAGTCAGTAGCATTAAAACTCATTCATCATCACTGTTTAACACATTATTAACAACAGCAGTAATGAAACCTCATTTTTCAACCACATCAAAGTAGTCCACTATGACAAATAAATATAAAAGCAGCCCCCAGTGACAAGCAAAAACATAATTTATACTGAACATTAAAAAGAGACAAATATCAGGGGAGGTAAATACTGCAACCATTCTAAAATATCGGTCACTCAATGAAAGGATGTCTATTTGAAAGAAGCAACACTGTGAACCAAACAAGATATAAAAAGGGAGGCAATATTTAATGGATACCTGATTAAAACAGAAACAGGGAAGAGTCGTCCTTCCTGAATAGGACTGAGTTCAATCAGCAAATGAAGGGAGTGAACCAGATTGGTCTTGCTAACATTAAACTGGTGGATGTTCATCTGCCATTTTCGTAGCACCTGCTCTGGTATTGTCTGCACCTGAAATAGAGCAGAGTAAAATCTGTAGTCTTGTCTCTGTGGTCTTGTACAAAATCGATGCCATGAAAAACGCTAGCCCTCACAAGAATATGTACCGGTATGTATGAATAAGGTTTAATGGCACATCAGCACAATAAAGTCAATACAGTTCCGAGGAATAGCTAGGTAGGTTACATGGGACTGCTATTGCTCACCTGGGTAACTAACAAAACTCATCTTGTATATGCAAACTCGCACATTTAAACTATGGTGGGGCAAGACCAAGAGATCACCACATTATACAGTAAATACCAACAGACTACCGAGCTGTGGTGGCTCAGTGGTTAGTGTGCCAGACTCGCAACTGAAAGGGTGCTGGTTCAAATCCTACCATCAGACCAGCTAGGACTGTGGGAACTCTAAGCATGGTAGCCAATCAAGGCTGATATGGTATTCACAGGAACTGAGAACTATACCCTTCTGGTCATGGGTCTGATAATCATAGGATTCAAACCTGCACCATTCTGGCCATGGATCTGATTACAATAGAAATTAAACCTGCACCATTCTGGCCATGGGCCTGATCATGATAGGAATCAAACCTGCACTGTTCTGGCCATGGGTATGATCATGAGAAGAATCAAACCTGCACCATTCTGGCCATGGGTCTGACCATGATAGGAATCAAACCTGCACCATTCTGGCCATGGGTATGATCATGATAGGAATCAAACCTACAACGTTCCGGCCATGGGTATGATCATGATAGAAATCAAACCTGCACCATTCTGGCCAAGGGTCTGATCATGATAGGAATCAAACCTGCACCATTCTGGCCATGGGTATGATCATGATAAGAATCAAACCTGCACCATTCTGGCCATGGGTCTGATCATGATAGGAATCAAACCTGCAACGTTTGGGCCATGGGTATGATCATGATAAGAATCAAACCTGCACCATTCTGGCCATGGGTCTGATCATGATTGGAATCAAACCTGCACCATTCTGGCCATGGGTATGATCATGATAGGAATCAAACCTGCAATGTTCCGGCCATGGGTCTGATCATGATAGGAATCAAACCTGCACCATTCTGGTCATGGGTATGATCATGATAGGAATCAAACCTGCACCATTCTGGCCATGGGTCTGATCATGATAGGAATCAAACCTGCACCATTCTGGCCATGGGTCTGATCATGATAGGAATCAAACCTGCAACGTTCCGGCCATGGGTATGATCATGATAGGAATCAAACCTGCACCCTTCTGGCCATTCATGATAGGAATCAAACCTACACCCTTCTGGCCATGGGTCTGATGTCTTAACCAATAAGCCACTCTGATTCCTTAAGAGATCTTTTTATTTGCGATAGAAAATGGTAAATCATTCTTGGATAAAATTATCAAATGAGAATAAAATGTGGGCATTGCTGCAATAGAGAATTATACTTAATTTTGGATTGGGATTAGGCCCATTTACACTGGGATAGGGGTCCATGAAAATTTCTCTATAGGCTTGACATAGCTCACCTGCACCATTCTGGCCATGGGTATGATCATGATAGGAATCAAACCTGTAATGTTCCTGCCATGGGTCTGATCATGATAGGAATCAAACCTGCACCATTCTGGCCATGGGTATGATTATGATAGGAATCAAACCTGCAACGTTCCGGCCATGGGTCTGATCATGATAGGAATCAAACCTGCAATGTTCCGGCCATGGGTCTGATCATGATAGGAATCAAACCTGCACCATTCTGGCCATGGGTCTGATCATGATAGGAATCAAACCTGCAAGGTTCAGGCCATGGGTATGATCATGATAGAAATCAAACCTGCACCATTCTGGCCATGGGTATGATCATGATAGGAATCAAACCTGCACCGTTCTGGCCATGGGTCTGATCATGATAGGAATCAAACCTGCACTGTTTTGGCCATGGGTCTGATCATGATAGGAATCAAACCTGCAACGTTCAGGCCATGGGTATGATCATGATAGAAATCAAACCTGCACCATTCTGGCCATGGGTATGATCATGATAGGAATCAAACCTGCACCGTTCTGGCCATGGGTCTGATCATGATAGGAATCAAACCTGCACCATTCTGGCCATGGGTCTGATCATGATAGGAATCAAACCTGCAACGTTCAGGCCATGGGTATGACCATGATAGAAATCAAACCTGCACCATTCTGGCCATGGGTATGATCATGATAGGAATCAAACCTGCACCGTTCTGGCCATGGGTCTGATCATGATAGGAATCAAACCTGCACCATTCTGACCATGGGTATGATCATGATAGGAATCAAACCTGCACCATTCTGGCCATGGGTATGATCATGATAGGAATCAAACCTGCACCCTTCTGGCCATTCATGATAGGAATCAAACCTACACCCTTCTGGCCATGGGTCTGATGTCTTAACCAATAAGCCACTCTGATTCCTTAAGAGATCTTTTTATTTGCGATAGAAAATGGTAAATCATTCTTGGATAAAATTATCAAATGAGAACAAAATGTGGGCATTGCTGCAATAGGGAATTATACTTAATTTTGGATTGGGATTAGGCCCATTTACACTGGGATAGGGGTCCATGAAAATTCCCCTATAGGCTTGACATAGCTCACCTTGCTTTGAGTTCGTGTAATTGATCATATAATTAGACATATCATCATTTCCTTATTTTTCTATGCTGTATGCAGTCTATCTTGTTGTCTTTAAATCTCATAGATATACAGTGATGTCCTGACTGTGGTAAAAAATACTCTTTCCACGATATACCTATACTTGCAGATATAAGATGATATACAGACTGTGATCAAAAACTTCTCTCCAGGATATACCTATACTTGTAGATATAGAGTGATATCCAGACTGTGATCAAAAACTCTCTCCAGGATATACCTATACTTGCAGATATACAGTGATATCCAGACTGTGATCAAAAACTCTCTCTCCAGGATATACCTATACTTGCAGATATAGAGTGATATCCAGACTGTGATAAAAAATTCTCTCCAGGATTTACCTATTCTGACTGCTAATGAACTGAATCAATTCCAATAGAAATGGTACAACTTCCTCAGGCAATTACTAATTAAATGTCTACAAGGGATGCCCTAATTGGCAATGGTCTATACATTACATAACACTTGTTTGACAGTGTCAATTAAGATGCAGCCAAGATCACTGATGCTGTGTGGAGATTAATTTCAATTAGCAGACATCTTGTCCACTTCTTTATCAGTAGAGATTTATTCCAAGCACAATCATTGAAAAAACCCAACAGGAATGCCTGTTATAGGTATTATAATTTAACCATCTATAACACATCAGACTGTGCAATACTGATCCAGATGTATTGTTGAATAGTGTGCCAGCACATCATGATCTACCATATTGGTTGAACATGGAATTTCATTTAAAACAGGACTACTGTATTTAATAGTCCTCTAAGTAGATAACTGAAATTATTTTTATCATACGGGAAACATTATTCTTCTTTCATTCAGAGTTATCATGACCTTTTGACCCCAACATCAATAAGCTTCTTCCTTTTTCCAGGTGCAAGCCATCAAACAAGTGTGATGAAGAACTAATGCTACTGTGCATAAACAAATTTTCTTCTTTTAGAAAGCGAGCTTGACCTCTGACCCATTGACCTCCAAAACAATAGTCTTCTTCCTTTCACCAAATGCAAACCATCCACATACTTTGGTTGCAATTTGTCATGTAGAACTAATATTGCTGTGCAGAAACCATTTTTCCCCCTTCAGTCAATGTGACCTTGTCCTCTGACCTGTTTACTCCAAAATCAATAGGGTTCTTCCTTCTCCCAAGTGCAAGCCATCAACATAAATTTGGAACTGCTGATAATGGACAACTGAAGATACTATGCAGTCAAGATGACTCTGATCTCTGACCTTTTTTTAATGAGAAACTGAGAAAGTTCTTGATTAACCCAAGCACATGTTGTCCACAAAGCTTGGTAACTACTGATGGTGGAGAATACTTTCAGTCATGGTGACCTTGATATTTTAGATTTAAAGTCTGAAATCAACAGGGTTCTTACTTACGCTTGTTTCCTTCTTTGAGTCAAAGTTACCATAACCCTTTAGCTTTTAGCATGAAATCAACAGGGTTCTTCTTTTATTGCAAGCGTAAGCCTCCACATAGTGGTAACTGTGGACTACAGACTGCTAAAGTTATTGTGTGAAATGTGAAATGAAATTAGAAATAAAAGGATGGATGGATGGATGACACTGCAACATAATATTCTCCAACTTATAGTGGGCATATAAAAACATCAATTCTGATTTGCTGGTGCATCACAGATCTAGTCCTATACTGTTTGCAGTTAGGCCATATAAAAAAATTCTCTGGTTTTCAGATTCTAGAACATGAGAAAAAAACATACACTTTAAACATTAGTATCATCATAAAAGATAAAAAAAACAAATGTTACCACCTGTCTTCCACAATGGCTAAAGGATACCATCCCTTGTGATGATAATTTATAACTTGTGTTGAGTAAGTTTCTGCCCCTTTACATTTGCAACTCATATTAATATACTGTTGCCACTCACATTAATAGACTTTTGACAAAGCACCCAAATCTAGCCAAAAATGTTTGTTAGCAGAGGGATTCCAGGGAGAACTGTAGTACGAGTGAATTACCCTCTTGAAATTTATTATTATTATTATTATTATTATTATTATTATTATTATTATTATCATTATTATTATTATTAAATATTTATGGATATTAAAAAAACTATATTTCCTCACCAAAATTTTGAATTCAGATGTCTGAGAATCAAATTTTTTTTAAAATATGGCCTTTAATTACCATTATATACATAAACACAGTACTGACGGGCAGATTCTATTGACCTGCAGCAATCCCTCACTATAATGCCATTCACTGTAAGGTTAGTATGATCATAAATCTAATTTAATTACACAGTATGTATATGTAAATTATGTATAATCTACTTCATTACAAGATGGTTTCACTATAATGTAGTATACTCCATGGCTCCCATGGACAGCATCTATTAAGGGCTTACTGTCTGTATATCTCGGGTACTTAATTGCAAGACAATTTCACTTAAGTTCATGCACTCCATGGCTCCCATGGACAGAAGTCTAATGAGAGATTACTGTTATATGCATCAAGTACCAAACAGCTTCATTCCAAGTTCATGTACTACATACATGACTGCCATGAAAAGCATTTTAATGTTATAGTGCTATTATTAGCCAACTGCAATTTCTACCATTAAAAAAAGTGCAGTGATTATTTTACATCTATTTTTCAACTTCTAAGCAAAAGTCAATGGGCATCTCACTACAAGGTGGTATACTCCATGTTTCCATGGATGAATACTGTTATATGTATGATAATACTTCATTATAGGCCAGTCTCACTGTAAGGTGATGTACTCCAGATTTCCATGGATGAGTACTGGTATATGTATCATGTATTTTATTACAAGATGGTCTCAGTTGTAAAGCTGTGTACTCCATGTTTTCCACAGAGGAGTACTGCTATATGTATCATGAACTTCATTATAGGACAGTCTCACTCTAAGGTGATGTACTACAGATTTCCAAGGATGAGTACTGTCATAGATATAATGTACTTTATTATAAGATGGTCTCAATGTAAAGCTGTGTACTCCATGTTTTCCACAGTGGTGTACTACTACATGTATCATGTACTTCATTATAGGACAGTCTCACTCCATGGATGAGTACTGTCATAGGTATAATGTACTTTATTATAAGATGGTCTCATTGTAAAGTTGTGTACTCCATGTTTTCCACAGTGGAGTACTGCTATATGTATCATGTACTTCATCACAAGATGGTCTCGCTGTAAGGTGGTGCATCCCATTTTTCTCATGGACAGCAATTTAATGAGTACTGTACTTGCTTGTTACTCTAAGTAATTCTATCATCCACCTTCCTTGCCTTTAACATGGTGATTTCTGCTTATTATGATTATCAGTTGACCACTTTTCCTGACAGATTTATTACTATTGTAAAAGAGACACCATCTAATTAAAATAACTTTTTATAAGAAGTTCACTTTCAACTTCTGAGGTCCATACCCCCGTTTCATTAAACTTGTTAAAATCTTTATTCAAACTGAAATTTTTACAAAATTGTTCTACTGCTTGATTTGCCAAAAAAATTTTTTTTTAACCAAACAATCACTAAGCATTTTGAATTCAAAGGCAGTCAAAATAAATAGCCCTAATTTAGAGGCACAACTATACTTTATCTCAGAGGAAAATTCAGGGTTTTATTCACTCTATCATGCTGAGGAAATGGAAGCCAAGTGGCATTTCCAAGGACACACACAGGCAGCCAAAATAGGCTGGTCTGAGAGGGTATAGATTCAACGACCATTTGACTGTGTCTGATGCAAAGATTATGTGGTAGCTGGAGTTGACACACTTACCTGTATATATCTGTTGGAGTGTGGAATCTGCAGACGAATTTGCAGGGATTCCTCCAGGTTCTCTACTTGGATAGGTGTCCCCTCACATGTGTACAGTGATAATGAGCTCACCTGGGATTGCACCTAGAAAGAGGGAAAGAGATAAATTTAGAAAGTTTGACTAAACAGATGCATAGGCATACCGTAGACATACTAGTACACAGATAGAATAAAAAAAAGGATTCATAATACAAACATTATTACACATATGAAATATGTATGAAAGTATGCAGACTTGAATAACGGTATAGGTAGGGAAATACATGCATACATGTGAACCTCCCACCCAGGAGGTTTTCCTCTGAAGGTGAGGGGTGTCCCCCATCCATCCCATCAGTCACTGAATCTCCTACATCCTGGTGTCAGGATAATGTGACTGGGTGGGGCTTGATGCTACATTTCTGTGGCATGATGCCCCAGTGCTAGACATCACAATAAACTGCCATGCTGCAGAAATCAAAGCAATATGAGCAATATGTCTGAAAATTTGTTAAAGCTACATTAAAAATCCAAATCACACACACACACAAACCTTGCTATATAAAATTATTTTCTGATGAATGCATGAAATATTTTCACAAGAACTATGATTAAAGAATGTATGTACTGTCATTTTGCTTATTTTTTCCTTCTTAAACAGTGCTGAATTTTGACCTTGGAAACTGGTCCCCTGCACAAATCTTTTATGAGAGAGCAGCTGTCCTGAGACTGATGGTTGTTGGCAGAAGGGGTGGTCTCTCAAGACAGGTTTTGCTTTAGTAACAATGGCAACAACAGTGACGAGAAAAATTCCAAGCAAACCTGTATCCAGTAACAATATATGATTTCTTAAGTGTTAAGATCAACAATGATGAGGTAAGATCAACAATGATGAGGTCAGATCAACAATGATGAGCACTGCCATGAATATAATCCAGACAATGATCTCAGAAGAAATATTCCAAATTCTTGTGTTACATATAAGGATAGTATGAATCACAAAAAGTTACTATGAGTGGACCGATCTGACACAATGTTGTGTATATCTTAATATTTAAAAATGGAAATTTTGTTCAATAGTTGTAATTTTTTCATTCCGCATGCTAAAAATTGGGTCCATGAAAATCATCCCTCTTGTGAAGTCCAAACACAAATTTTGCAAATCTCCTGAAGTGACCTCCCTGTTTTGTCACATGTATGTGGATGGATGGATGAGAATGAATATATATATATATATATATATATATATATATATATATATATATATATACACACACACACACATATGGCTTCCTGATATCAATTTATTTGCTGGACATACCAGGCAGTCCCAAAGTTTTGACTAGCACATGTTCTGAGCAAGCACACATATGTCATAGGCTATCCCAAAATATCATTACCTTTGATTTTTTTTATCATGAAATGAGAGTTTCTTAATGCTGTGTGCAACAGCAGTTTCTTCAAAAGGATATTACTAAAGTGTTCACCATGCAACAGTGATTTGCAAGCCAAAGCATTGGTGTCAAATACATGACAGATTCCCCATCCATTAGAGTTTTTAAAAAATGTTTGAACATTCCACTTTTCCTGAAAATATTGGCGACATACCACAGTTTGGTAATTATCAGACACTATGATCATTCAATACCGTAGACCAAAGTGAGAACAGTGATGTAGTCATCAGTGCCAATGAAGTAAAGTAACACAGTAATTAGTGCTGATGAAGTAATGGATCGGTTCTCAAGTACAAAATGTGTACAATGATTATATAAGATTCAGCAGCTGAATTACTGACGAAGCAAGTTTCAACAAAAGGACAGTACAAAAATGCGCTTTATTTGATGGAAATTTTCACAGCTTCTAACAGCGGCAAGTGCTTAGTGTGAAGTTATATGTTTGGGACAGAAGCTGCAATGCAGGCTGAGTGTTGACATCCTTGACAAACTTGGAGAAAAAACCTTCCTGTTATCGATATAAAAGATTTTGATTCCATGCAGGTCGTCAGGAAGTGAAAGTGAAACACAAAACTTGTGGGGAAATCCATAACAAACCATTCATATGGTTCTATCAGTGGTAGGCCAACAAAACCATTTTAAAAGTCATCTGCCACACATGCCATTTCATAGATGAAACCGACCACTTTTAAAAATTAAAAGAGTTTAAAAAAGAAACTTAATAATAAAAACATAGCATGTTTACGTATTCTATCAACACTTTAGAGAAACCTGCCAGAACAAGTCTAATGGGGACCAGAAATGTAACACCAGTGCAATACAATGTGATGATGCGTGGCAGAGCAATAGGATTAGAAAAATTGTTCAAGAACAGCCGACATATGTGCACAAGACGTTATTTATTGATTACCTTATTGTTGGAAATTTGGGGAGTTTAAGGCCAGATGCATGTTTTTCAAGGTGTTATAGATAATAAAGAAATAAATCATGGTTATGATGTCTTCTGAGCCTTTGATGAAAATCGACCGACCTTTGGCGGGGGGAGATACTGTCCATAATACATGTAAATGATTTTGGCAGACACACTAGAATAAGAATTTAATTTTTTTATCATGTTTAATTGCTACTGTATTATTCAATGTTTAACTGCTATTGTATTATTCAATGTTTAATTGCTATTGCTTTATTCAATGTTTAATTGCTATTCAATGTTTAACTGCTATTGTATTATTCAATGTTTAATTGCTATTGCTTTATTCAATGTTTAATTGCTATTGTATTATTCAATATTTAATTGCTATTGCTTTATTCAATGTTTAATTGCTATTGTATTATTCAATGTTTAATTGCTATTGCTTTATTCAATGTTTAATTGCTATTGTATTATTCAATGTTTAATTGCTATTGTATTATTCAATATTTAATTGCTATTGTATTATTCAATGTTTAATTGCTATTGCATTATTCAATGTTTAATTGCTATTGTATTATTCAATGTTTAATTGCTATTGTATTATTCAATGTTTAATTGCTATTGTATTATTTAATGTTTAATTGCTATTGTATTATTCAATGTTTAATTGCTATTGTATTATTTAATGTTTAATTGCTATTGTATTATTCAATATTTAATTGCTATTGTATTATTCAATGTTTAATTGCTATTGTATTATTTAATGTTTAATTGCTATTGTATTATTCAATGTTTTAAGAGGAATACTTAGAAGCAGCTCTTTCATTTTTTTCTAATTCATGGAAAAATGCAAAAAACGTGCTTTCTCCCAATACTAAGAAACCACTGGCTAAGAAATATCACAAATTCAACAATGCTTGGCTATCCGAGTTTAAATATGTGCAGGCAAATAATAAAGGTCCTGAGTTTGCACTGTATGTTTCAAATGTAAGCATCTTTTGTATTTCATTAGCTATTTAAAGTTGACATGCAAATCAGTAAAGTTCAATCCCTAGATGAAATGTGTCAGTTACAATATATTACAAGATAATTTTAAAGTTGGTATAAATTATTCATAAATGAATTAATACCTGATGCCATTATTCATTGATTATTTCAAGCATAAATCAATCTTTTATTTTTTTAATTTTTATTAATTACAGTGGTGAAACCTGCCAGCAGATTTTTGGGTCAGAGCTATATAGAGAACACCACCACAAGAATTAGACTAAGTCCAAGTCGCCACCACAAGGTTTAGACTAAGTCCAAGTCACCACCACGAGGATTAGACTAAGTCCAAGTCATGAAGTTCTCCATGGGACGACCATAACTTGGACAACTATTGGTGAGCAGTCAGCATCGTTACAAACAGGAAAGCTGAAGCTAGAACTTCTTTTCAGCATATTTACAGAGTGGACATTCTCTATTCTTCACAAAGTGATTTAGGGACAGGAATCTTGACTAGAAAACTAACGAGAGCCTGTTAACTGGGAAGTTTAATAATTACAATGAAGAGCATCTGTGGTCACCAGACATATATCTTGTAAGGGAAACTTAAAATGCTATTTGATGTTATTAAAGAAATCTCTGCAATGAACTGTAAGATAAACAAATATATATTTTCATTACTTGACAATATATTGACTTGTTAATTAATTATTATTGTAAAACTGCCATCTACTGATCAAAAGTTGTACATCAATTGGTTTAAAATCCTGGTTCTGTCACGTGTGTTTCCTGTTGCACTGTAGAATTAGTGTCCATCAGGGATCCTTAAATTCTAATGGAACTTGCTGGACATTGTTCCCTGAAAATTAATGTACCTGCCATATTTTTGTGAAATGTAATATTAAAACATTCCAATGAGATACAACTAGTTTTAAGAAAAAAGAAAAGATTTATATGTCTAATGTACTGGAAAGTGTGTCATTTTTGGTTCTTGATTTGCTGATGCTTTGGTATTAGCATTATCCTTCCATAATTGACTGGTTTCCACTGCAACTAATTACATATATCCTTTTTATCTTTCAAAACACTGTACTACAGAATTTCACCAAACAAAAGTATTTTATTCCACTCTGCTGTTTTTAAAAATTAATTGACAAGTAGACTTACTACCTTGAAAACTTGAAACACCTAATTGATGGGCATTTCTGGTAAAGTCGGATGCTCAGGTCCCCCCCAAAAGTCTAAGTAGTTGTTGCAAGAATCTGTCCTTTTTGGTCTACATCTCACATATTTTGTTACCCAAGTATGATATGCAGACACACTATGACACAATGTAGTAACAAAAAAATGTGGAGTGAGGGACTGATGTAATGTCTATGGTAAAGTCTTGGGCAATCGTTACAGGGTTTTTATAAGTTCAGAGGATATGCTTTCATACTACTTCAGTGGTTTGTGGTTAAACAATTGGGGAAAAGATAATGACCAAATGAAGACTGGTCGGCAACACCTCTGGCAAAGAAAGAATGTGTAAACAAAAAACTACCCATTATTGAATATTAATTTTCCGATTGAGAAACCATCTGTAAAACTGACCTTGTGACTTTTAAATTTTATTTAATTAAGGGTAATTGTTTGACAGATTAATAGATTAACAAATCAAAGACAATTTGATATAATAATGGAGATATATCCTATGACCACTGTCCAGTTGGTCAGTGTATGTGTCGGTCAAAACCATTGATTGCTATACATCTCTGGTAAATGGTGATATCAAGGTCTCTGATTGATATAGCTAAAGCAAAATAAATGCTGTTTGAGGACCAATAGCTACTCTGATAAATTAGATTTTCCAGACAGAATGTTTAAACCCTGCATGGACATATGTTTTCTACATTATCATGTATAGGTTAGATTTATAATCTGTACTTTAATAGGTTGCATTCTTCCAAGAGGTTTCCATGGTGATACAATGCACCATCCTTGCAAGACTGTCAATTTAAAGTACTCTTCAGTAAAACATCATACCAAAGTGGAAAAAAACTGTGGTAAATACAGCAACCATAAAGTTTCTGGAAACATTTTTTCTGGGAAATAAATCAGATTAGGGGTAGCCTTGCATCTATGCTAAATTCCAGCCTTGGCAGAACATGAATCTTTACTGTATGGGCTTCAGAATGAATACCCTTATGGAGTCATAAATACATCATGGTTGTCTATCAAGACGTGATAATACACACTCATCTTGCACAACTGCAAGCCATCTATTTTTCGATGGGCACCAATTTTTGACAAATTTAATAGTAAACTGGAGCCAAAAATTTCAAGACCCATTGAAGAATGATTTTTCTGTGGAAATTATAAGACCACAAATATATGAACCAATAACAAAACCATAATAGTTGATATTTTAAAAAAATAAATGAATTCAAAGTAACTGAAAATGATAACCTAGTGGCTGTAGAGAGATGGAAATGAGCAATGCTGAATATCAATTGACAGAAAATCCAATATGGATTAAGCATGCTCTGCTACACAAATTAAAAAAAAATATGCAAAATAAGCTTCCGATTTGTGATGGCTTTAATAATTTCATCCTCTTGAAAAGACCAAAAGATGCAAGCATACTGGAGGGAAATAAACTAAAGCATGATAATGACATAATACAACTTAATTTTCAGAAAGGGGCAAAACTAAGTGCAATGCTGTTGGGCAAAAGTAAGTGCAATACTGTTTAAGTTGTTAAATTTAAACACATTCTAGTGTGTGCTAGATCAATACAGTCACATCTGAATTACGAAATCGAATGTATAATTAATGTTCAAAATAAGAACTTTGGTTTTCAAGTGTATTTTTATTGATTACATTTTTTTAATTCAATGGGGAGGAATTAAGTGAAAATTTGTTCAGTGTATCAAGTCACACTGTGCTGAGGTTGGAATTGTACAGGTCCAGGACAAGGGCTGATACAGAACTGACTGATACATGCAGAGAGCCAAAAATAAACAGGTCCAGGACAAGGGCTGATACAGAATTGACTGATACATGCAGAGGGCCAAAAATAAACAGGTCCAGGACAAGGGCTGATACAAAACTGAATTAATAAACAAAGAGGGCCAAAACTAACAGCCCAAGATGGTCTGATACAGTACTGATTGATACATGTAGAGGGCTGATACTGAACAGTTGCAGGACATGGGCATATATAAAACTGATACATGAAGAGGGCTGACACTAACAAGCCCAGGATGGGCTGATACAGAACTGACTGATGCATGAGGCGGGCTCATACTAACATGTCCAGTACATGGGCAGATACAAAACAGATTGATACACAATTAAAGCCAACACTGGACAGGTCTAGGACATAGGCAGAAACAAAACTGATTGATACACAATTAGAGCCGATATTGGACAGTCCAGGACATGGGCGGAAACAAAACTGATTGATACACGACAAGGGCAGATAATAACAGGCCTGGGATAGGCTGATACAGAACTGATTCATACATAACAAGAGCCAATACTGAACAAGTCCAGGACATGGGCAGATACAGAACTGATTGCTAATTGTTGACTGCTGATATTGAAAAATATATATAGATTTTTCATATTGCAGTGCATGATAGATAGGTCCAACACTATTGGAAATGATATATGAAGATCCTCAATTTTCTGTCACAACATAATGATAAAAACATAATAAAACATAATAAAGTCGCAATAAAAATGTAAACAATTTACCAATGGGATTTTCATGACACACTTTTTGTGTAGCTAGTTCTAACAAATTAGTGAAAAAATTCTATAGTTACTGTATTATTGCACAGGACTTTCATTAATAGACCTTAATGCCTCAGCATGCAGGTTACCACCACTACAGGTTTGAATCTTGACTAAGCCATTTACGGTTTTATCTTGGAAGATGAAACCCATGCTTTCTTTCAAGCCAGATCATTTGTTTCTTCCAACGTGAAGGCAATTTGTTTTCTACAAAATAACTGGGCAATATGGACAGATAGTGGTGCATTTTCTGTAACAAATTCCCAGTATCTGTGTGTGTGTGTGATTTAGATTTTTAATGTAGCTTTAACAATTTTTCAGTCATATGGGAGTTTATAGTGATGTCTAGCACTGGGGCATCATGCTGCAGACATGTAGCATGATGTCCCACCCAGTCACATTATTCTGACACCAGGCCGACCAGTCCTAACACTAACCTCCTAATGCTGAGCGTCAAGCAAGGCAGCTGTTAGTACCATTTTTGTAAGTCTTTGGTATGTCTCGGCTGGGGTTCGAACCCGCGGCCCAGTATCTGTGATACAATGGTTGTGGGAAATAGCTGATGGGAAATTTTAAAATATTCCTCAACCAACAACGGCTGGAACCAGAGTTAGTTGATGGATGATTACAAAAAGCATAATTTTGCTCCAGATCCATCAAAAACAAAATTGCCATCTTTAGTCTAAAATCTAGCAATCTCTTCCATAAAGTTTCAATAAATCTTAGAGTCAAATGTAATATTTTACACCAGTCTCATACTATGCCTTTTTCTCCACCAGTCTCATACTAAGCCTTTATTTCCATGAGTCTTGTTCTAAGCCTATATTTTCCACCAGTCTCATACTAAACCTGTATTTCCACCAGTCTCCATAATAAGCCTGTACTTCCACCAGTCTCATTCTAAGCCTTATCTCCACCAGTCTCATAATAAGCCTTTATTTCCATGAGTCTCATACTAAGCTTTTATTTCCATGAGTCTCATATTAGGCCTGTATTTCCACCAGTCTCATAGATCAGTTTCATGGAACAACAGATGTTTCTACATGTGATGTGAGAAAATATCATTTAACAGTTCATACTCTAATAAGGACAGAAGGACCATAACCAAGAGAAAATACAGCATAGTAAATTGTATGGCATAGTAAATTGTATGGCATAGTAAATTGTATGTCATGTTGATTCTAGAGTCTTATGTATCCACAGCCAACTGAAAATCATGTTACATGTAATATTAGATGTATAACCAGTGTAAATTATATAGCTGCCAGAATAAAAAATAAAATATAAACTAAAATTGACAAGAGACAGGAGGAGACCCAGTTCTTTATATTCAAATGATGCTGGAACCAATTCCAACTGCAGCTCATGATAAAACCAAATTAATATTTTGGAACTGTTGCACTGACATTTATTTTATGCCGATTTCAGATTCGTATCTTGTAAGTCTGATTGGGTAACAGATGGACCATAAAGTGTCTGGAAGCATTTCTTTGGGGCAAATAAATCAGACTGGGGATACCATAGCCTCTGACAAGTCAATTCTGATATAAATTGAGTCATAAATCGACTTGCAGTAATGTGTTATTTTCTCCGACAGAGCTACACCAAACAAGGAGTTATTAATGCAATTCTGCAAAAAGAGATCAACACAAGAATAATGCACTATGCAATGTTTTGCCAGGTCCGTTACAAACAATTTCATACAGAAACTGAACTGAATGTAAAACATACCTAACCACTGAAAAGTAGGTCACTGTGACCTCATTTAGCCTATGATTACTCGTCACCTCCATGATGAGTATGTCCATCACATTTCATGACTGAATGAAAACTGTCTAAAGTACACTTTGCAGGCAAGAAAAAAATGGAAATACACATGATTAGCTGCTACAGACTTAAGACAATAAAGGAGGTCACAATCCTTAGTACATTTATTTGTACCAGCCTGACAAACTGTACATAATTTGCATGCAGATCACAATTACAGTACTATATTGAACAAAATGGTATAAAGCCTCATTTGCTGGGGCATCATGTGATAGTAGATCTGTGTTTTTTATATAAACAATTAGGGTACATTTGTTAAACACCTACATAAGTATGGTATAACACCACCTCACTATAAGGACCTTTATTATAACCCCATTCCTGCTATAAGGTGGGTATGGACACATATCCCATTTTATTGTACAGTGGCAAAATTACTGTATACTCTTGCAATAAGTGATTATACAATAAGGTGGAATATTTCAAGGACAGCACTATAATGAGGGAATGTGTTATATGTATCATATACTTCTTCATAAGGTGATCTCACTATAAGGTGGAATACTTAATGGCTGTCCAGGACAGTGCTATAATGAGGGAGTGTTTTATATATATATATACTTCTTCATAAAGTGATCTCACTATAAGGTGCAATACTCGATGGCACCCATGGACAGTGTTATAATGAGAGAGTGTTATATGTATCATATACTTTTTGATAAGGTGACCACACTATAAGGTGGAATACTTAATGGCTGCCCAGGACAGTGTTATATATATCATATATTTGTTGATAAGGTAGTCTCACTGAAGTTGGAACACTCCAGAATTCTCTTGGACAGTGCAATAATGAGGGAGTATTATGTGTATCACACCCTTCATTATAAGGTGATATATAAGGTGGTATACTCTATGGCACCCATGGACAGTGTTATAATGAGGGTGCATTATATACTTAATTACAAGATGGTCTCACTTTAAGCTGGTATACTCCACTGCTCCCATGAACAGTGCTATAACAGGGGATTGCTGTATTGTGTAAAGAATTCTGGAGGGGGAATAAGAGACCAACTAATATTTACAGACAAAACATTTATCGTCATATCCTCTGCTGCAGACTTTGACTAAACACAGAATAAAGCAACTACAAAATGGTTGTAATTATGGGTAAAGTTCTTTATCTAAAAAAGAGAAAAGTATTAGTATTTTCAGTGCCCATAACATGTGCATGTCTAAACAAATTATGTTTATTCTAATTTTTAGGAATAAAGTATGATTAAAACCAACAACAACAAAACCAGATTTTACTCTGTAATGTTGAGACTTTAACACCAAACAAGATTTTTCTCTGTAATGTTTGGACCGCAATACCAAAAAAAAAGATTTTGCCCTGTAAATCTTGAACTTTTAACTCCAGATAACAGGTTTTTCCCAGTAATGCTTGGACTTGAACACCAAATAACAGATTTTCCCTGTTATTATTGCACTTTAACACTGAAGACACATAAAATATTACCTTTACATCTCTTCTAATCTGCAATAAATTGCTGATGGAATTGTTCACAGATTTCATTTTTCTCCCTTACCATACAAATTCTGTTTCATTCAGTCTGGGAGAAAATGAACTGGAGTTTTCTAATCTCATAAGAACTGAATGTTTCCTTAGTACCTGACCTTCTAAATGATCAGATCCCTGTGGGCAACCAGTTCATAAATTCTATTTCATCTTATTGATTGGTAATTACAATTGAGGGAATTAGCATCTTAAAGCAAAAAGTAGCAGATGACACTTTAATATTGTCCGAGTCAGTTTTTGCAACTTACTACATAGCTAAGCCATTTGACAGGTTACATTAATCTACTAAGTCAATTCCAGGTAAAGGACACAAATCTACAACCATTCTGAAAATTCATTCAGATAGCACAACCCTATGATTTATCATTGGCATCATGACAAGAAAGACCTGTGCCAAAATTATGCCCAGAAGGAGTAATTTACATATTGACACCATCTTGGCATCACTCTCATGCAGTTCTAACAAATATGGGATTTATTCTTATATGGCATGTACATGTAAGATTTAATGGCAAATCAGCACAACCCTGGCTATTTAGTGCCAATAAAATTGTAAGACTGAAAGATGCTTAAAATAAATAATAAAAGTAACAGGAGTCCCTCATAGGGACAGATGATCTATGGGGTATAAAGAATTTCCTGCAAGCCAAGATAAGACAACTTCTTCCTTTTAACTTCCAAGTGTTGAAACTATCTATATTCTACAGCGATGATTAACTGCCTAGTGTTGAAACTATCTATTCTACAGTGATGACATGATTTTCAGGTTAGAAGTCTTTTGGTGAAAACCCCATGTGATATTGATCATCCATCCATTCAGGTAGGTAGTGACAATAAGATTTTTAAGACAGTCATCATAAGCACCATAATGGAAGTCCAGCTGACACTATTTTCATATAGGACCAACAAGATATCATAAGAAGTATGTTGGTGAAAACCCCATGGTGATATAGCCATCCAGTAGAGATAATATTTTCAAGATGGTCAGCATGGTGGCCATATTGAGGGTTAGTCATTTTCATTAAAGAACAACCAGACACCATATGAATCACGAAAACCACAAGTCAAAATGACTTTTGATTTAACAAGATTTTCAAGATTGCCACACAGTGGATGTGAGATCAGCAAATTTTAATTTAGTATCAACAAAAAATTATATGAAATCTTAAACCCCATGCTGATATCAGCATTCATTCAGGAGAAGCACTGATAACATGATAGCCATGCTGGTCATTTTGGCAGCCATTTCAGACATCAGACTGGCACCATTTTAATTTATGAATAACTAGACATCATAAGTCTTTTGGTGAAAACCCCAAGTCAACAGGACTCTTTCAATCAGGAGGAGTAGTGATAAAACATTTTCAAGATAAACTTTGTATGATGGCCATATTGATGTCAGATTGGCACCATTTTCACTGAAGATCAACTGGACATCAGAAAGTCTTCCGGTGAAAACCCTACGTCAATATGACCTTCTGTTCATTACAGTTGTCATAACAAGATGTTCAAGATGGCTGCCATGGCAATCATACTGGCTGTAAGAATGGCACCATATTTATTTAGGACCAGCTAGACATCATAAGAAGTCTTTCAGTCATATGACCATCAATGTAGTTGTGATAACAAGGTCTTCAAGAGCAGCTGCTGTGATGGCCATATTGAACATTGGATCAGCAATATTTTCATTTAGGACCAACCAGACAAGTTGTTTAGTGAAAAACCTATGTTGATATAACCATCCATTCAGGAGGAGCAGCAGCACCAACTTCGTTTAGGTCCAACCAGACCATGGGATGAATGTCTGTTTAAAGTTACATGGAAATCGTTCAAGTAGTTTAGGAGGAGAAGTGGTAACAAACTTATACTAACAGAGGGATAAACAGACCGTCCCACAAGTTCTTCTGGACAATGTCCAGTTGAGTAAAACTATGTAGATTTCACTATCCATTCAGGAAAACTTGCTGTAATGAGATTTTTCATTTTTTGGGAGGTCACATAGAGGATCAACAATATAAACAAGGTTCTGTTCAGTGATAATCTCATGATGATATGATCCAATCAGATCAAAATCAATATCTCCACAGCACGATGTGTAGATCTGATGAACACTAATAAGAGATCATGTTCTGTTAACCTTGTGGTTCACCAATTAAATCACAACTTTGAAATTTATGAAACTGACACATGTCATTCAGAACATATAATTACTAACAATACCTCTCCCTAAATTCAATTTGCTTTATCTGACATGATAATGAAAATAAGGGGACTGGAAATTCCAAAGACCCCCAAAACATGAACTTTTATCTGTGTCTGTTGGATCTACAAGCAGGACTGTGGAGATCCGATTTTAATCAGATGGGATCATGCCTTCAAGTGGAGTATTGATAAGAAATTTTAAATGGCTGCCATGGCCATCCTAATGGAGGTCTGTCTAGAACCACTTTTATTTTGGAAATATGCTACATACATATATTATAAAAAGTCTTTTAGTGAAAACCCCACAACTCTAAAAGTAGTCTTTAGAGAGAGTGAAAAAATTATTTTTATGATGGCCACCATGCCACAGCAGAGATCTAATTGTCACCATGTTTATTTAGGGCCAACTATATACCATAGGAATGGTTTCAATGAAGACCTCAATTTGATATGACCATCCAATAAGAGGTCTAGTGACAAAAATTTCAAGATGATTACCATGGTGGCCTTGATACTCATGTACTCATACTAATAAAACATGCCGAGTATGACCATTCTCACTCGGTACTCATGTACTCATCCTCATAAAACATTCCAAGTATGACCATTCTCACTCACTTGGTACTCATGTACTCATCCTCATAAAACATCATGCTGAGTAAGACCATTCTCATCCTCATAAAATATACTGAGTATGACCAACTTATTTGGTACTCATGCTCATAAAACATGCTGAGTATGACCATTCCCACTCACTTAGTGCTCATCCTCATAAAATATCATACTGAGTATGACTATTTTCACTCAAATGGCATTCATGTACTCATCCTCATAAAACATCATGCTGAGTATGACCGCTACCACTCACTTGCTATTGACGAAATTCAGGTTAAGATGAAGAATCCATATTACCAACAACAATGTGACTTTTTGACCCCACCCAAGTGACTGCATCCATGACTTAAACTTTCTTTGTCAACTTCTCATCCAAATATCATACCAGATATGGTCACTTTCCCTCAGTACCGAAGGAGTTCAGGTTACAAGACTAATGAGCAGATGGATGGATGCACAGAAACCCATGGACAGACCAACCACTCATCCACCTGAAATACCATACCAAATATGGTCACATTCTCTCAGTGCCAACAGACTTCAGATTACATGATGAATCGACAACTGAATGGATGGATGGATGCACAGAACCACATGGACAGACCTACCACAACACATCCAGAAAAGTGCTGATATAAAAAAAGTCTAACCTTATCACTGCCTCCATAGTAAAAAGGATTTTCTTTGAATGTAGTCATGTGACTTTGAAAGCAGCCTTGACTGGATGTACAGCATTTGGAGGATGCTGGGAATGTATCCTCTGACTGGTTGGGTTTCAGGATAGCTTCTAAATTCTCAGGAAGTGTGAATTTGGATCGGTCAAGCTCAAATTCTGTGCCACTATGTGCACTCCTTCTGGATGCTAGGATGGCAAAGAAGTCTGTGGCAACTCTGACTGGTTCCTCAGAAATAGCCTGGAACTTCAATTCTGTCTGCAATAGATAATAACAAAGGGTATCAGTCCACCTCCTTGTAATGAAGCATTGATTAATAAATATTTTCATTTCCAAAACCATGATAATGAAAGTGTTATCATATTTCTCTTGTATTATATCTGACACCTTCCTTCTAATTACTAAAATGACAAGAATTTACACAGACTTTCTTGATTACTTCATATTTTTTATTCACTAAACAATTAGCAATTCTCTAGTCTCTAAATTAATAACCTGATTAATGGTACATTTGTATTTTAAGAAAATAAATGAAAAGCTATTGATCCTATCATATTCTATACTCTTTTATGCAAATAAAGTTTCTTGCATTGGCAATTACCTAGCCATTACCGCAAAAACCATTTTAAAAGACCAGGGTTTAGGAAGACCTGTCATTAGGGACCTGTTTTTCCATGTGTGAATCAACAGCAAGGTATAGTTTTATCACTTAATAAGAAAGACCACCTTTCCCAAAAGACTACCTTTTTTTGACAAAATGTGTGGGGTGGGTGTGGGGGTTAGGGTTGGTCTTTCAAGACAGGTAAATGTTTTGCATTGGATCTTAAAATGTTACAATTCTCATTTCTGTCTATTCAGAACATAAAATCTACTTGCAAGGGGCCAGAGTGGATCTGACATTGTTCATCTTGCTGACGTTTGCTTGTTAGAGAAATATGACATATGCCTGATTGGTTAAGTACATTTTTAATGCTTTTTGTAATTATCACTCCATTTAAATAATGGACCCAGTCAACTTCTAAGCTTGGATGGTCACTTCCACCCCAGCCAGTGACCCGTGAGTCAAAACTCAACATCCTTCCAATACAGGATCCATCTACAAGCTATTATGGCACACACGAAGTTTGTCAGAAAATATGACAATTTCATTGTAATAAAAATCTGTGTACGTTTGACCTTTGATACCCTTCAT
This sequence comes from Megalonaias nervosa, assembly GCA_016617855.1. Lineage (NCBI taxonomy): Eukaryota > Metazoa > Mollusca > Bivalvia > Unionida > Unionidae > Megalonaias > Megalonaias nervosa. Next base: position 49,487 of record JAECUM010006126.1, read on the forward strand.
GAGCCATCAGGGGTGGAACTAATGATACCACTTTCACCTGTGGCAAAACAGCTACAAAGTTTTGTGAATTTCCTTTCAGCAGTTAAGGATGGTTTGTGATAACAAACTGATGAACAAACTGGCAAGCTGAATGAGAGAAAAAGTGTGTCACAAAATCCCCCACATCCCCCCCCCCAATAATTTAAAAAAAGGGATAAAAAGATATCATGTACTAAATATGACCCCTGAGGAATGAAAATTACCTTTACAAGCTCTTCGATGACCCTAACAGACTCAGAGATGACAGACTTTAACCCGTGCTGGACTTCAGGTTTCGGATTGGGGTCTTGCAAAAATCTTGCAGTTGCCTCGACTACATTGGAGGCAGACTGGACTGCTAGTTCTACTAGATTATCACTGGATGTCATAGTGTGGCTGTATAGGTTTTGGGTACCAGACAAAATGGATTTCAAAACTCTCACCGAGAAGTCAAGGGAAGACTTGGTCAGCTGTAAAAGACAAGAAACAAAAAATATGTAGCCTCGTCAAGAATTTCAGGAGTAAAGGGAGATAAAGTGGTTTATTCAACAATTTATATCATCTGATCATGTTTTGGAGAATGTATTAAAGGCATTGGCCATTATCCAACAGCAACTATTAAAATGTAATAAATATATATTTGTATGTATCTCACAGTAAGGTCTATCTATGTTTGATATTTTTATTGATAACCAGAGTAAAAGAAGCATTATCGATGAAATTTTACAGAAACTTTTTTTTCAAATTGACCTTTACCTTTGACCTGATCATCTCCAACTAGATAGGCTTTTTCCTGACCATAAATGCAAGCTATCCATAAAGTGTGGGCCAGGTCTGTGGTGTAGAACTAATGTTATTGTGCAGAAACAATTTTTGTCTACCAGTGATCTTTACCAATGACCTTTTAACCTCCAAATCAATAGCCTTCTTCATTACTGCAAGTGCAAGCCATCCACACAGTTTGGTTGAGGGGCATTGAGTACTGTGACTGTGTTTAAACCATCCTATTCTTTCAGTCTCAGTGACCTTGACCTATTGCTATTTTTCCTTAAAACAAGTGACAGCCATCCAGCCATCCAAAAAGTTTGATAACTGTAGATGATGGATAACATGAGTTATTGAGCAAAAATAAAAATTTTTATTCTCTCCGTCCGTGACACGACTTGTGAACTTTTTTTTAGCCCCAAACTGCATAATGTGCCAGCAGATATGAGTCTATGCAGTTTGCAAGGGGTAATCACTAGAACAAAACAACTCAGATCCTGATCTTCTGGTGCTTTATGCCATGGCAGATCAGGGTCTATCTATGTTGTTTGCCGTTTTACGCAGCTTACAAGCTAATACTGCATCTGCACTCAATTATCAGAGTGGTTGATAAATCATTCAAGTGTTCCTAAAAATATTTTATACATAGCACATGTGCATTTCTACAATTTCTTTCACTTTCCTTTATGCATAATGTTAAGTGTCTACGAAACACAATGCAAATTCTTTTTCATGTGACTATCAAAATTGGTCTCCATTAGATTAAGTGATTAGGTGCATACAGGTCTTTCTAATATGGTTAGAATTTCATTATAAATGCTGCCTTGGCACAATATCAAATGGACACCAGCAACAAAAATACTAAAAAAATTCTCCCAATAAGCACTACTTGCTACTTCCACTGGGATTTGTCTACACAACTGTATGCAGAGTAACACACAAAGAAAATGCTACTTAATCCCAGACAGGAATTGGCAGGTTCCTCTCTGATTTGCTGTCCTAGCTAATAAATATATTGGCTATGCGTGATACAACCCGACCAAGTAGATCGAATTGCCTCACTCTAGTAATCAACATCCCTACTAATTGGTCCTCGCCTCTCTGTCACTTCCGTTTATTCAAACACAATTACCTCAGATCAATAGAGTCTGTGGAGCGATATAAATTTCAGAAATAATGTTCCCTTAACAATAGACTATCACAAAGATTACTGGGTAAATATTCATATTGTACCCTTTTCTTACAAAAGCAACTACAGTATGTATTTCATTCTGATGCTAAAGAAAAATTTGTTTAGTAACACAAATTTATGAATGTTGTAAACAATTTTATCTATAAAATCCCCAAATTGTCATCTACTCAGATTTGACTAGTTTGGAGAAAAAATAAATCAAAGTGTGGCTTCAGAAAATAATAATAATAATCATAATAATAATAATAATTTTAAAATAGTTTTTACAGTTCCAAATGTTTACAGATTTAAATAGTGAAAATGGATGATTCAATTTTTTTATACATTAATGATTAACATGTTCAGGGATCAATAAATGTTTTTTATAGGTTAATGTTTATGAGTCAACATTTTACATAAAGATTAGTACATAATTATCATGATTTAAATTTAAAATTTGCAGTGCATTATTCAGATTTGCATGACTTAAGTGCAATTTTCAAATTGATAATGAACATAATTATGTCTTTATCTAGTCATGTTGCGAACAAGTTTGGAAAATTTTCTCTCATGATGATCGTGTTTTACAGTACTAGCAAACCTATGGTAGCACTTTTAGCAATGTGTAAACATGAAAGAAATTTGAGTGAAATTCGTTGCTGATAGGTTTATGAGTGAAAGAAATCATTAAATTCTTTTCCAACTGAAGATAAACCTAAGTTTCTTGACTTATTAGGTTTTACCAGTCACAAAAGTAAGAAAGATACTACCCGGCTGTACTTTTTCCATAGTATACTCTGGAAAAGAATGGAATACCATGGAAAAATATGGAAAACCCTGGAAAACAGTGGAAAAATGAAATATTTTGCAGAATTTAGCATGGAAATCATGGACATTGTGCATGGAAAATGCTGGACACGCCTGGAAAACCATGGACAGTTTAGACTTGGAATGTTTTCAGCATGAAAACCCCTGGAAGAATGGACAATTTGGACATAGAATTTTTCTGCATGGAAAACCCTGGAAAAGTGTGGACAGTTTGGACTTCGAATTTTGAAAAATATATTTCTGCACAGAAAACATGAACAGAACTTAGTTAATTTTCAAGATTGGCATTTAGTATTAATTTTCATTTCTTGTGTTTAATTAATTAGGGTTAGCCATGCAGAAAAATCTCAACAATTCTCATGAGCTTCTTGTAAACTGCACACTGAACCTTGTTGACAATGTATGCAATTAGGGTAGATTTTGCAAGCACATGTGCACAGCGTATTAAATCTTGTGAGCTAAGGAATAACCAAATTTTCATGTGCAGATTTTGGACTTTGAATCTTGTGAGCTAAGGAATAACCAAATTTTCATGTGCAGATTTTGGACTTTGATTCTGATTTTCCTCAATATGGATCTTTTTCGTTTTTTAAATTGTCTCCGAAACTTTTTTTTTAAAGCACTGTCTGGTCCCATTCTGCAATCATCCTTTTAATAAGTATTTGTTCCATATATTATTTAACAGATAACATTGATGTAAAGAGCTTTCTGATTGGTCAAAAGTTGGTACTTGCCCAATGAATCTTTGCATAACAGAAACTGATGGGAATGAGCATGCTTGTCCAACATGGAATTTTGAATTTTCGAGCGGGATAGGAGTTTGAATAACCATTTGAAAAATGTGCGTCAATGAGAATAGCTTGAATGCAAAGTTGTTGGGAAATGTGATTGATCAATCTGTATGAAACCTGAATGCCAGAACCAGCATTTTGTGATTTGTGCCATAAAAATTTTGAACTAGAATTAACAGCTTTACAGTAGCGACTAAAGTGCTATAAATAGAGAAACAATGGAACCAGGATGATTTCAAAGTTATATAATTCCAAACTGCTTCTTCCAATGATGTGCAGGGTTCCTCTGGAACATACTCGCACATGATGTGAACTATGTACATGTGATGGTTGTCCAAGTGCAGTTAAAAACGGGTTAAATACATCCCTGGTCTGGAGCCAAACGATCCCCATACCAACCTGTTCTATAAAAAGCATCAGTGGAATTGATTCATGTCCAAAATTTAAGGAGTGACAATGTATAGATCACTGGTGGGGAATTGTTGACATTATTGCCAGATACCCATGTCTATCAAAGATAGACATCTTTGTGAAGTTTTCTTGGCCCAGATGTAGGATCATCCTTCAATATCGTGAGTGGTATTATTGTTGATATTATCAAAATATTCTAGTTGTGTGAGAATCCAGAGTAAAATTGTACCAGTCTTCCAACATCTTGAATTAAATTCCAATATTTCATTAGTGTGATCAGTTTCTCAGGTGAAGCAAACCCCGGGTACATTTCAGGGTTTTCCATGCTAGAGTTGTCCAGGGTTTTCCATGCTTTTCGATGTCTTTTTTTTCCATGGTTTTCCAGCCTACTCTGGACAGAGCCTGGAATATTAGTCCAAATACTCCTGCATTTTCCATGCTAGAACTTTCCAGCATTTTCCATGCTTTTCCATGTCTTTTTTTTCCATGCTTTTCCAGACTACCCTGGACAGAGCCTGGAATATTAGTCCAAATATTCAAGCATTTTCCATGCTAGAATTGTCCAACATTTTCCATGTCTTATTTTTCCCATGCTTTTCCAGCCTACCCTGGAATGAGCCTGGAATATTAGTCCAAATACTCCAACATTTTCCATGCTAGAGTTTTACATGCTTTTCCATGGTTTTTCATGGAATACGATGGAAAATCTACAGCCGGGTATTTCTCCTATGCTAAGCCCATGTTTGATGATATGACCACCTTCCACTGAAAATTTTTTTTCTCCAAAAGTTCATGTTTGTCCTGTAACAAACCTACCCTTAAGTTTCCACTGAATTTATATGACTGCCTTTAACACTGAATCAAGGGAGAAATATTGACCATGGTTTTAGAATTCTGGTGACAAAGGCAGATATCGATAAAAGTTACATCATTACAGTAATTGCTTTAAAATATCAAAGGCCAGATTACAAACAAGAAAGAAAATACAAAGATGACTTATTCAACAGATTTAAACAAAATGTCATTGTTTAGGGGGAAAGAAGAAAAAGTACAAAATGATGCTGAACAAATTATGAAACAATATCCAAACTGGTTTGAAATTATAAATTACAGGCAAGTAAAATTTTCATATACATGGTACATGATACATTCATGGCTATGATATGTGATACACTCATGGTTATGGTACATGATACATGTATGGCTATGGTAAGTGACATGCATGGCTATGGTATGTAATATACACATGCCTATGACAAGTTTATACATGCATGGCTATGGTATGTGATACATGTATAGCTATGGTACATGATACACTTGTGGTTATGGTACATGATACATGTATGGCTATGTTAAGTGATACATGTATGGCTATCATATGTAATACGCACATGCCTATGATATGTATACATGCATGACTATGGTATGTGATACATGTATGGCTATGGTACATGATACATTTGTGGTTATGGTACCTGATACATGTAGGGCTATGTTAAGTGATACATGTATGGCTATGGTATGTAATACGCGCATGCCTATGATATGTTATACATGCATGGCTATGGTATGTGATACACTCATTGATATGGCATATGATATGCACATGACTATGATACATGACACATGCATGGCTATGGTATGTGATACACTCATTGATATGGCATATGATATGCACATGACTATGATACATGACACATGCATGGCTATGGTTGTTCTTCTTCTTGTAGGGTTTAATGTTGTTGTTGTTGTTGTTATAGGGTTTAACGCCATTTTTCAGCACAAGATAGGCTATACATGGCGGCCAGTATAACTGTGGAGGAAGAACCCTGGAAAACCCCAGGAAGAACCACCGACGCACGAGAAGCTACTGGCAGGCTTTCTCACGTACCCACATTAGCCGAGCCTGAGACTTGAACTCACACAGACAGAGGTGAGATGGCAGTGATCTGGAACAGTGAGCACTTTAGACCACTCGGCCACTCGGGGCCCCCAAGGCTATGGTACCTGACAACATGGTATGTGATACACATACAGCTACTGAATGTGATACATGCATGGCTATCGTACCCAATACACTGACTATACATAATATATAATTTCATTCAGCATCTTGATGCCAAGAATTGCAGTGTGGGACTTGACTGCTATAGTGTTGGCTCAAAATGCTGAAGCAAAGAAGACCTAACTAGATTTCAGCAGCAGCCCAAGGTTCAAGCCCCAGTCAAGACTTTTAAAAATATTAATACAATGTTGAACTTGATGCTGCAAGAAGGATTCTACATTTACACCTACAACACACTTTGGAAAGGTGTCTACATTTAACACCTGCAACACACATAGGGAAGGTGTCTTTCACTGACCATTTCTGGGGACATGTATATTTATCTTTCAAAAAAGCTGGAGGAAAAATGTATCAGGACTTTAATAGCTAGCCCTGAGAGGTTGAAAAGCTCGTTTTTGAGGGAAATTTGAATAGCTAGTTTGAGGAAGGTTTGAGTAGCCAATTTTAGGATGGTTGAATAGCTAGGTTTAGGGAGGTTTGAATAGCTAATTTCAGAGAGGTCTGAATAGCTAGACTTAGGGAAGTTCTGTGTTTTGTTGCTATTTTTCTGCCCAATTCTACCTTTTTGAAAATGCCCAATTGCTAATGTGATTATCTGATGATAATGCTTGCTACAATTTCTGAAAAGTATTGGTAGGGCTATAAATACAGCCTGGTGATGAACATGACCATGTCAAAATTATTCTTAAAAGGTTGCTTGTCCTTATGTAACTCAATTCTTGCAAACAAAAGAAAATAGGGTGAAAAAAACCCCCGAATGGCAGCACTGCAGCAAAGTCTCATGTGACAAATGTCTGTCATTTACTTCTTGACTGGCCAAAATCAATATTTTATTTCAGCTGATTTGATGACAGCCAGTCAGGCAGGAAGTGCAGCCCAACTTGGATTGTCCACTTTGTCAAAATCTCCAATAATTGTGACCAATTAAGACTGGCGTTGGAGTCTTGGTGCTGGCATATGACTGGTTACCTTATTTTTACCAGTATGGTTGGCCATAAAGTAAATGTTGCTAGAATATTCCATACAATATACAAATTACAAAGCAGAACTAACATTATAGGCAGTGTTGGAGAAATGTAATGACAACATTGATAACTGAAATGGTTCCTATATGACAATCTTGTTATCAGCAGAAATGGTTAGCACAGGAACAGTTGCAACTGAATTCATCAATTTGAAGACTTTTTTGTGTATTTTATCCTCAAGCCAATGGTGCAGGGGGATACAGTATAGTCAATACGTATCTGTCCTGCCATCCATACACCTGTCTCTCTGTCCTGCCATCCATATGCTTGTCTCTCTGTCCATCCACAGACAAGGTGGTCTTTGCTCAAACTTCGTATGGTAGAGGCAGAAACATACCAATTGACAAATTGTTTCTCATGCCTAATTTTCGTAGAACTTCATAGGTCATCTACATTTGGGCCGGGTCAGTTCTGTATTAATTCTGAGGCCATGAGGTAAAAGGTCAAGGTCACTGGAGAAGAAGTTGTATATATTTTTTCTGAAGTGCAGCAAGTCAAGTTCCCTGATGCAATTTTCATCAAACTACATAGGTGGTCTACAGATGGGCACAGGCACCTCCCTAGTAATTCTGGAGCTCAGCACTCAAATGTCAACGTCAATGGAGCTGAAACTGTCATTTTGGGTTCCACATGACAAGTCAACTTTTGTCATGTTTAATGCAGAACATTGTTTTAGGAGCTTTATAGTTGTATTACATCTGAGGAAGGGCACCTCTGTACTGGGTATGTGACCAACAAATCAAAAATCAAGGCCACTAGACTTACAACTGCAAAGCACAATACCAGAAATAATGGGGGGAAAGAAGAAATTAGCCATTTTTCAGATAGCTAATTTAACTACTGCTGCTTGGTTTTATTTTCCTCCCAAGAATTTAAAAATTCTCTCCAACCCCATTTCATGAAAATTTGTGTTCAGTAAACAAGTTCCCATCGATTAGACATATAAATTGAATAGTGTGTATTCTAAATATCTCTAAACATGGTAAGCTTTCAGCAAACTGTTTTTGGTTTTCAAGTGAAAACCATTCTAACTATAATGCTTGACATTTCACAAAGTGAAAACCTGTCATTTAACTATAATGTTTCACATTTCACGATATGAATGAGAATGTTAGCAAATGGAAATCATCATGAAGTGGATTAAACATAGCATATGAGGAAGACCCAATTAAATCAATGCAGATTTTTTTTCTCATGAATAAACAACTTTATTCAGTCCGTTGATGGGAAGTAACATGTGGGAACTGATCCTCTTGTGACTTAAACTGATTAGTTAATAATTTGCCAACAGTTTGCTAGATAAAGCCACTAAATGGTTTTCTTGGTAAATTCCAAGCTCTGCCTTTTTTCTCCTTCTGTTGGCTCTGTAGGGAAATTGGAAAAACAAAAGAGGGACTCCAATTATCCCAGCTTTCTGGAAGATTTTTGAGTGTGGGCAAATCCCTCTCAATCAATCAGTATAGATATTCAAGAATGGTGAGCCTCAGTTGACACACAGTTATTAATGACAAAATGATGTATTGGTAATCAGTTTCCTCTTCGACTTCACATCTTTTAGCAAGGTTTAGCAAACCTTAATAAAGTCGATCAATATCTAACAAAGAAGACTGGCAAAATACTGATCACATTGATTGCCACCAATCTGCATACATCCAAATATTCAAATAGACTGTACTCTGGACTGTGTCTAATGAGGGCTTGCACAGTAATTCTCAAACTTTCCAATAAAACCATCTCAATTAAGGATTAAACAAAAAAAGAAAACCCATTTTAACTACCTAATATCTAATGAAAAAACTTTCCCCAAAGAAGACATTAGACTCAAAAGGTATATATTTTAAGCTCAAAACAAAATGGTCCACATCTCCGGAAAATCTGAAAGATTTCCATTGGCAATGAATGAAATGTCATTAAAAAAAGATCAAATAGGTTCTGGACAAGTTACTATTTCAAATGTTACTTTTTCAACACAATTTAAATTGTCAAAAATGAAAGATATCTCCTGGGTGTGGTTGTGATGTATGACATCATAGGTGAATTAAATGGTTCTAGACCCTGATGTATTTTCAGATGCAGGCAAAGGTCTGACAAAACACATGGATCCATATCTTTTTCTTGCAGAAAAGGCACAACATAGAAATCCTATTTGCTTAAAATTTTTCACAAATTTTAAGATTTTTATTAAAGACAAAATTTTTGAAAATAAATAATACCGATTTGAAATGTCAACCAATGAGCTTTCTGGAAAACACCTACTGGTGGCAACGCTATAGGAAATAAATACCAATTAAATGAAGTCTTGTTATGTGAAATTCATATATTAATTTTATTTTCTAATTTTATTTTTTAATTTCAGTTTTTAATTTGGTTTCAATGTAATCTTCGTGAATGTGATACACCCTCATCTGTTCAAATGTCAAACAGTTAAGTGATTGTCACATTAATACCTACGAGTGTGTCTACGAGAATGAAAATAAGTACTTAGCCATTGGGTGAGCTGGATTTATTTTGATAAGATCATAATGGTCCTTGGGTACTACGACACACACTGTCTCAGCTGATTACAATACATGAAATCACGACAAGATTCATACACTCGGTTTGTCTACTTCATACACGCCAGCCCCAAGAGAAGTATTAGCATAATTTTTCCTAATAAAAGTGGTAAAAAAAGCATAATGTAAGCATAAAATGTGGAATCTATTTATTACTATTACTAGTACCCCTACTTTGTTGAGGCTATTATCTTACATGGCATAATTACTGTACACTGTACAAAAACTGTACTAACATGGATCTAAAGGGTCAAAATATTTGTCAAAAATGGGCAATATGGATTAGAGCCAGAATACAAACAAAAACATACTGACAAATTATTTGACCACTGTGGTAGCCTAAGTGGTTACAGTGTCCGCCTCGGATGCAGAAGACTGTAATAGGAAGTGATGAATCTATCTGTTGAATACTCATATGGCTTCTACAGGCTGCTGACCTTAAGCTGGGCTACCAGGAATATTTTTTTCAACTGAAATTTGATTTTAAAATTGTCAATCTATCCCAGCATTACTCAGCTGATTTAATTACAGCACATCCTCACAATAATGCTCTTTATTACAACACAGTTCCTGTTATAAGGCTCTTTATTACAACACACTTCCTGTTATAAGGCTATTAATTACAACACAGTTCCTGTCATAAGGCTATTCATTACAACATACTTCCTGTTTTAAGGCTATTAATTACAACAATTCTTGTTAAAAAGGCTCTTCATTACAATACATTTCCTGTTATAAGGCTCTTCATTACAACACACTGCCTGTTATAAGGCTCTTCATTACAACACAGTGCCTGTTATAAGGATCTTCATTACAACACAGTGCATGTTATAAGGCTCTTCATTACAACACAGTGCCTGTTATAAGGCTCTTCATTACAACACAGTGCATGTTATAAGGCACTTTATTACAATACAGTTCTTATTATAAGGCTTATTATTACAACATGAATTGTACACTTCCTGTTATAAGGTGCTTCATTACAACACAGTCTCTGTTATAAGACTCTTCATTTTAATACAGTATATGTTATGAGGCTCTTCATTACAGCATGATTCCTTTTATAAGACTTTCCCTTACAATATGGTTCCTGTTACGAGGCTATTATGGTTAAGGATTCCATTTAATTAAATGGTAGTAAAATTATATGTATAATGTACTTTATTTTATGGCATTAAAAGCTTGATAACAAGGGTGTTCTGTATCATGTACTTTATTATAAGGTGGTTTCATTATAAAGCAGAATACTCCCATGGCTCCCATGAACAGTGTTATAATAAGGGAGTACTACATTTAAGTTCTGATAATAATGTAGTCTTACAGGGCTAGGTGGAAGAT
>JAECUM010006127.1:0-11433 GCA_016617855.1 Megalonaias nervosa
ATTTAAATCTATTCAATTGCAGCATATGCTTTAATAGATTTCACAGAATGTATGCTTGAAGTGTCACTCAGAGAGCCCCATCTCTTCTGTTGTTTCAACTTTTTACTGAAATTTCTGTGAATACTGGTAAAAAGAAACCAAGGTTGGCTTCCTTTGGTCAGTCTACTTTGTATATAAAACAATCACCATACCTGAAAGAATCCAAAGTTGGCTTCTAGGGTTTGTTTGCTGTTGCAGCTCAAAAAATGACCATGTGAATCGCAGCAGGCAGGTCATTTGAGGGATCATCAGCCTACCACCAAACTAACAGATTCAACTATGCAACAGGGCTTGCTTTACTGATATTAGAAGCTAGTTTGCTGGGGTGGGTGGATAAAACTACACTTTAAAAACCCAAGTAGAAATTAACTATGCAAAACTTTTAACAGAACTCCCATACCTGGTAAAATTTCAAATCCCAATGAGAAATTATTAATGCTGAAAAGTAAACAAAGCTCTTACCTATTAAAATTTTAAACCTCGATGAGAAATTATCCATCATGAAAAGTAAAGAGTGCTTCATTACCTGTTAAAGATTTATGTATGCATTTAAGTACAAACAAAAATTATTTGTTATCCAAACAACAGTGATGGAATAAATTGACAGTACATTTGATGCTGTACCATGGCAACCTGCTCAACACTCATTTGCTAATGCAGATAATAAAGCAATTCAAGTGAATTGAAGGTTGTATTCTTTCAGTCTTTGTTTGTTAATCATGTCCATTATTGAAGCTTCACTTTACAGCTCTTGATGACATTAAATCACCTCAATCTAGAAGGACTTGATAACATATTAATCAGTCTTTTAAGCCAGGGGAATTCATTCCTGTATTTGATGAAGATAAAATAGATGTAGTAGGATAAACAAGTTGTTTGATGCTGTAATTGATTTTTTTTGCCTGAAGTTGGAAGCCATATCAGCATTTTTTCATTTAATTTCGGCCATATCAGGTTCCTGGGGGTTGACTGTTTGCTAACATTGATTTAAGTGTATAAATTCCATTACTTTCTTAATGAATTTAGGATACTTCACACTTAGGTTGAAATAATTTAGTACCCACTTATTATTCGCACTAAGGTTAAAATAATTTAGGACATTTATTATTCACACTAAGGTTAAAAGAATTTATGACACTTATTATTCACAATAAGGCTTGAAAATTTTAGGACAGAATTATTATTGACACTAAGGTTTAAAGTGAATGAATTTAGGACACTTATACTATCTGTATAGATCATGGATGTAAAATCATCCTGATATGGGATCAGTGATGTAAAATGGGCCTCATGTAGCATCAGGAATTTAAATGGATCTTTTGTGTGGGATAAGGGATGTAAAATGAACCTGATGCAGGATCAGGGATGTGAAATGGGCCTGATGTGGGATCAGGGATGTAAAATGGGCCTGATATGGGATCAGGGATGTAAAATGGGCCTGATATGGGATTAGAGTTGTAAAATGGGCCTGATGTGGGATCAGGAATGTAAAGTTGGTCATATATTGGATTAGAGATGCAAAATGGACCTGATGTAGGATCAGTGATGTAAATTGGGCTTGATGTGTGGGATCAGTGATGTAAATTGGGCTTGATGTGTGGGATCAATGATGTAAATTGGGCTTGATGTGTGGGATCAGTGATGTAAATTGGGCCTGATGTGTAGGATCAGTGATGTAAATTGGGCCTGATGTGTAGGATCAGGGATATAAAATTGGCTGGATGTGACTAGTAGCAGCAGGAGTGCTAGTGGCTCATTGGTTGATGTGCCAGACTTAAAACCAAAAAGGTGAGGGTTTTAATCCTACCATTGAATAACAAATGGGTCACCTAGTGTGATATGTCCTGAAGGAAGGAGTTTTATTCTATTTGTCTGAGTATTAAATAATCTGTTTGTGTTGCTTTTGCTGTAAAACACTAAACCAGAAAAATTTATTTGTTATTGACTTTTAAATTACTGAAAATAAAAGCTTAGTTTAACTCGTGGTACAAGATGATATAGATCGAAGTAAATATACTGTATGTCACTCTTTCTTAGACATGATAGATTGGTCTTAAATGAAATGAAATGAAATGTTTAATTGTTCTCTCTGAATTTGATGTTTCAAATTTCACAACCTTTTCAGTTGCTAGTTCAGCACACTAGCCATTGAGCCAGTATGGCTTAACAATGCCAAGTTGACATTTTGGGCACTAATGTGACTTAACAATGCCAGGTTAACATTTTGGGCACTAATGTGACTTAACAATGCCAAGTTGACATTTTGGGCACTAATGTGACTTAACAATGCCAAGTTGACATTTTGGGCACTAATGTGACTTAACAATGCCAAGTTGACATTTTGGGCACTAATGTGACTTAACAATGCCAAGTTGACATTTTGGGCACTAATGTGGCTTAACAGTGCCAGGTTAACATTTTGGGCACTAATGTAACTTAACAATGCCAAGTTAACATTTTAGGCAATAATGCGACTTAACAATGCCAAGTTAACATTTTGGTCACTAATGTGACTTAATGCCAAGTTGACATTTTGGGCACTAATGTATCTTAACAATGCCAGGTTAACATTTTAGGCACAAATGTGGCTTAACAATGCCAGGTTAACATTTCAGGCACTAATGTGACTTAACAATGCCACATTAATATTCTTTGGCACTAATGTGACTAAACTATGCCAAGTTAACATTTTGGGCACTAATACAATAAAAAGTCATGAATTCCAGTTAAAACAAACAAATCTTATTTCTTCATGTTCTTAGAAACATTGAAGCAAGCTGTAGAGTTCCTGATTCAGATAAACAAACAGTGTTTCCCCATTTATCCAGACACTTGTTTCTAAGTCTTTCATATGGGAAATGGAGGAATCTGAAATAAGTTGCATAAAAGAATAACAGTGAATATCTGTTCCCAGAAATGATTATATGAATGCAGAGACATCTGGATTAACTAGGTCGGGATCACTGAGTTTGTACTACAATTATACATGGAACAAAACAATCATACAGGTATACTTTACTAAGGTAAATAATTTGGTGATTTGCTTCAATGATTTCTGTCTGTTTTAGGATGGAAGACTACACAGTGGAGATCATATTTTACAAATTGGGGACGTCAATGTGCGTGCCATGGGATCAGAACAGGTAGCAGCAGTTTTGCGGCAGGCAGGTAGCCATGTACGCCTTATTGTGGCCCGACCTGTTATTGATGATCCTTCCCTCATGCCATTACCTCAGGCCCCAATTGTGCCTACCCTTCGACTAGATGAACACCTTCAGCAGTTGAATAACCTCATCGCTGATAGCCCAGATATTGTTCCCAATGGACCCAACATTCCAGAAGAGGTCCCAGTCGTCACCATGGCCCCCAATATGACCACCTCTCTGGTGCCTGGCATGCTGGAACACAATGCTCAAATCCACCCAGTTCCTGTTCCTGTATGTTCTTGAGTATTCTTCCTCTTTTTCCTTCACTGCATGTTTTTGTATGATCCTTTTTATGTTATTCTTTCTTGTATTAGCAGAAAATAAATGTAGCAGTCAGTTTTTCAGTGGTGATTTTGGCATAAACCATGTTAAAATTGTATGAAACTTTTGTGAAATAATGTACTATATATTAGAGCATTTTTTCCACAGCAGAGACATTATGTTCAACAAAATGTCATTTTTTGCTTGTTGTTTACTTGACCAATTTCAATAAAGAAACAAAAATGTAATTGGATGTGCCATTTAAAGACATTATAATGAAGTTTTGCGATTACTTGGTTAAAATAACTGTTTGAATGCCAAGTTTTCCTGTTCCTAAGGTTTCCTAGGAGTTGACGTGTCAGTGATGAAGGGAGAAAAGATAGTTTCTTGATATATTTGATTTACCCTCACTATCAAAGTAGCAAGTGTGTCGAATTTTTCAAGAAATAAGTTGTCTAATCAACTTTGTGCTATCAATGTGCAAAGACTTGCAGTGGATCATTCAGATCAATGCCAAAAGACTTGCAATAGACCATTCAGATAAATGCTTCACCTACTCATTTTCATATCCAGAGATGCCAACCATTCTAATTTTGACAGAATCATTCCAGTTTTTAACCTCATCCCATTACAACCACTTTTGTCTGATTAGAGTTTCTGGTAAGATACAATAGATGAAGAGGTATATGTAGATCACAGAAACTCATGTAATGTCTGATTGTAATTCTTTTGTCATTGTGTACCTAACTGCTTGTTGCACAAAAGCATTTGAATATTGACTAGTGAGAAATTATGTCAGCTTAGTGTACTTACCTATAAATATAGGTCAAGAAATATGTTGAAATAAAGGTGGTCAATGAGGATTAAATCTCAGTGAAAAATTGTGTGCTACATACTTTCTAAATAGAATACATAAAGCTTGAACATTGGCCATATACCATGCCTTTGTAGTCATTATCAACAAACTTCAGTGTGTCACATGATTAGAAGGATGCCTCTCAGAAGCATGTTTCAATCAACAGACTTGAGTGTGTCATATGGTTAGAAGGATGACTAGGAAGCGTGTTTCATTTAACTGACTTAAGTGTGTCACATGGTTAGAAGGATGTCTCAAGGAAGCATGTTTCAGTCAACTGACTTCATTGTGTCACGTGGTTAGAATGATGATTAGGAAGCATGTTTCTTTTAATCGACTTCACCATGTCACATGGTTAGAAGAATCAATACGAAGCATGTTTTGATCAACAGACTTATATGTGTCACATGGTTATAAGGATAGCTCTAGGAAGCATGTTTCAATTAAAAACCACATTAAATAAGCAAGATTTAATGCTTAAAATGAAATTGTTTGATACTATTTTGAAATATTCTAAGCTGGCAGTCTAATTTCACATTATTAGGGGTTGGAATCTCTGTATTCCAATTTTACATTATTAGGGGTTGGAATCTCTCTATTCCAGCTTCTCATTAGTAGAGTATCTCTGTATTCCAATTTTACATTATTAGGGGTTGGCACATCTGCATTCCAATTTTACGTTATTAGGGGTTGACATTTCTATATTCCAGTTTCACATCAGTATTAGTTGACTTCTCTTTTCCAATTTTATATTAGTAGAGGTTGGCATCTCTGCATTCCAATTTTACATTATTAGGGGTTGGCATATCTGCATTCCAATTTTACATTATTAGGGGTTTGCATCTCTCTATTCCAATTTTACATTATTAGGGGTTGGCATCTCTGTATTCCAATTTTACATTTTTAGGAGTTGGCATATCTGCATTCCAATTATACATCAGTAGGAGTTTGCATTTCTGTATTCCAACTTCTCATTAGTAGGGGTTGGAATCTCTGGATATATGTTTCTTTAAACCTGCACTTTTCTTTTTGAAGCATTTGCCAGTGAATCAAGTGTGTGTTATCCTACAGTATTCTTTTTCCAGCTTGTTTTGTTGTTGTTGTTGATGATTTGGTATAAAATGGTTCCTAACACAGATGGGATGAGGCACAAGGAATATTGTTAATTATAACTGCCTGAATTATTATATATTTATTAAAAAGGTCTTAGTTTACTTTAATAAACACCTTAACTGAGCTTTTTCTGTTATTTCCTTGCTTTGGATGCCACTTAGCACCTGCACATTTGTCCAATTTATGCATCCTTTTCCTTTGTCTAGATAATTACAATGCCCAAATAGGTAAATGTTGTGTTTAACTCTGACATGCCTCATGCAGTCTGCTTTGTAATAATGTCTTTGTATCTCCCCTCATACTCCCACCCAACCCCACAATTGCTTCCACTTGTTAACTTGAACAAGACTCACCCAAAAATGGGGGGGGGGTTACATTAGAAAAGGGTTTTATCCAGTAATCATGGACTTCTTTATTAAAGAAAATACCATCAGAAGTATACTTCAAACTGTTGTTGATTCTCCACAATGACAATTAAAAATATCACTATATGAAGCAGAAAGCTTTTTCACCTGGATGTTTCTTGTTCCCTTTATTTGATCCCCCTATCACTGTAAAATTGCTTAATTCAAGTGATTTAACATGTGAATACAGTGTCATCACTTGTTTTCCTGTGCCCTTCCAGTCATATAGCCAATACATTAAAAGTGCCATCAGACAACTCCATCTGTATATTTTGTTCAGCTAATCAGAAAAACTGCATGTATTTTTTTGTCCAGTATCAATATTATTTAAAAATTTTCAAAATGTATTGTCTACAAATAGTGATACTCAGTGACAGTATCATGTTTTGCTATGTTTAAATGCATATGTATCATAATTGGACATGTATACATTATATGTATCATAATTGGACATGTATACATTAAAATGTATCATAATAGGACTTTACATGTATTTCAAATTTGACATACATGCATATATATCATAGACATATTTACATGTATATTTGCAAATATATATATATATATATATATATATAGATAGATAGATACATGTATATGTACCATATTTTGCTATATTGCATATGAATCATTTTAAAATACACACATTCACATGTATCATATATTTACATATTTACATGCATATGTGTATCATGTTACATTGCAAGATGTTATTTATTTTCTTTTAATTCAGTGGGGTCTTCACATCTTTTTATCTCTAGATAGATTTTTTGCATCAGTAGTCGAGAAAACTTTATTAATCTGTAAAAAGCAGCAAGAAGTCTTTTGTTAATGAACCATCATTTAGCTAAATCAGTAATTGAAAAATATTCTTTTGAGGGATAGAAGTACATACTTTCCTTTATCTTACTTGTTCCATTTTAAAATGCTAAATCTGGATTATTACTAGCCTTTTTAAAATTGTGTTGTTTATATCCCTTTCCAGCATCCATATGATGGTCCCTCAGAGTATCCTGAAGTGGAATATTTTGATGTGGAACTGGTGAAGGATATACGCCAGGGCCTTGGTATAACCATAGCAGGATATGTTGGCAGAGATAATACTCCAGGTGAAACTCACTCTTAGTCTTTATAAATCCATCAGTTTGTGGAACATTTTATGCTACGATTCTGTCTCTGTTTTCCTGTTCCATATGAGAACTTTAATTATACAGCACATATCTCCACCAAACTCTTTGTATAGCTTGCACTTAAGGTGAGGAAGAACCCAGTTGTTTTTAGGGTTAGAAGGTCAAATATCAAGGCCACTGTGACTGAAATAAGAAAAATGGTTTCTGCGCAGTAGCTTGTTTTCTAATGCCGACAGTTATAAAACTTTATGGATGGTTTGCACTTGGTGTAAGGAAGAAGACTATTTATTTCAGGGTCTAAGGTCATGGTCACTGCCTAAATGAAGAAAAATGGTTTCCATACAATAGCTCCTTTTCCATCATCAGCAGATTAAAATCTTTATGGATGGTTTGCGCTTGTGATAAGGAAGAATCATTTTTATTCAAGGTTGATGAGTAATGTCACTGATCAAATGAAGAAAAATCGTTTCTGCACAATTACTTGAGTTCTACACTTTGGACCTGAATTAAACTTGTGGATGGCTTTCGCTTATACTTGCTGTAAGGATTGTGGATGGCTTTCGCTTATACTTGCTGTAAGGATTGTGGATGGCTTTCGCTTATACTTGCTGTAACGATTGTTGCTGTAACGATTGTGGATGGCTTTCGCTTATACTTGCTGTAAGGATTGTGGATGGCTTTCGCTTACACTTGCTGTAAGGATTGTGGATGGCTTTCGCTTATACTTGCTGTAAGGATTGTGGATGGCTTTCGCTTATACTTGCTGTAAGGATTGTGGATGGCTTTCGCTTATACTTGCTGTAAGGAAGAAGCATATTGAATTGTGGGTCAAAAGTTCTAAGGTCAAGGTCCCTGACTAAATGGATTTTACATAATAATTTTAGTTCAGGACCAAGAACTGTGATGTGTGTTTGGTTTGCATTTAAAGTATGGAGGGGGTCTTTTTTGGGTGAAAAGGTCATAGGTCATGGTCATTTTGTGGCTCAAAAAGAAAAATGGGTTTTGCAGAATAATTTTTATTCTAGAATAATTTGTTTTTGCCAAACTTCAAGATAACAAAACAATCTCAAGGTTCTGGAGTGCAGAAGCTGGCCATGATAAGTCTGATGAGAAAATAATTGTAACTTCAGTTTAAGACTGCATACTTTAACCAAAGGTCCAGGTCATTGATGCCAATTGCTTTATAGTCTTCATAGTCAACCATGCACTACTAGTTTCCGGATAGAAAACTGCTGAACATAGGAAAATGTGGAATGTCATGTTTCATTGTACACACCATAGGTTACAAATTTATTAGTGTTTGAGTTGGTACATTAAGAAGAAATAGTGGCATGATGAAATTGATCACAAAATTGTTTGAACAAAATATCTATTTTTGCATTGCAATGTCCAGACTATAAGAATCTCGGGGTAAAAGACTG
Source organism: Megalonaias nervosa (assembly GCA_016617855.1). Classification (NCBI taxonomy): domain Eukaryota; kingdom Metazoa; phylum Mollusca; class Bivalvia; order Unionida; family Unionidae; genus Megalonaias; species Megalonaias nervosa. The sequence goes on from JAECUM010006127.1 coordinate 8,431, forward strand.
TTCAATTCATAAGCCATATTTGCTTTGCAACCAGTGTGAAAAAATGCTTTCAGATGAACAGTTTAAATTTATTTATAATCAGAATGCTTCTTACTGCCACAGACAATTGCATCACCTAAGTCATTGGATATTTTTAAGTGTTCCACCCAGTGCTGCACAATCCATACACGGGGTATATACATTTATGAACAGTTCTTGAATCTGAAGTTGGCTCCAAAAAAGGTACTGGAAAAGTGCTTGAAAATACTCAGTAGTTATTGAACAGTGCTTGAATTTCAAGAAAAACACATTACATTGAAAAGCCATGTTGGGTCACATACTTATTCTGTAAGATTGTCTGGTTGGGTTACATAAGTGCTCATTATAGCTTGGCCTTATTTGGGATTGCAACCATGGTAACTCTCTCTTGTTGTAAAATGAATTAATGCTGTGTTCTTTGGACTGTTCAGGCTGATAAACAAAAGTTGGTCAAGATTCCTGTGTGCTACACAACGCTGTATGTATGGATAAGGACAGTTGATAAATTAAGTGCTGTGTCATGTATTTCTTGAAAGATGCTGGAGCAACGGTAACCAGTTTTATGGTTGGTGGGGTCAGTAAGTCCCCATGTTTTACAGTTGGTGGGGTCAGTAAGTCCCCAAGTGTTACTGTTGATGCAGTCAAAAAGTCCCTGAGTTTTACTGAAGGTGGGGTCAACAAGTCCCCTATTTTTATTGTTGGTGGGTCAAGAAATCCCCATGGTCAATACAATGACTTCCACATGGATCAAAAAGTCTCAGAATGGTACCTTTCTGGCCCATTTGAACCTAAAATCAGTAAAATTGAGTAGAAATTATATTATAGAGTACAAAATTAGTATTTATTCAATTAAAATCATTAAAGAAATACAATAGAACTAGCACAGAATTTTTTTATCCCAGCATTTGACAACTCAGCTGGAATGTCCATGCATTTGACATTGGTGGTGAAGTACCCACCATTGGTATAATTAGAAACTTACAGAACTGCAATAACCACAGCTAGATCAGTGAGTGAAAGTACTCTAAAGTCCCATGGTGAGAATGAAAAGCATGATAAGAATGAAATATTGACAGTTGGAATAAATCAAGAATTTTGTTAGCAATACTTGAAAAACTTGAGGAGTCTGATACTTTGGCAGATGAGATTGCTACCTCCCAGACTGGTGTAGGTGAGATCACTTCAGCTGAGCACCCATGCCCCAAAGTCCATTAAATTTAAGTGTCTTCTTTCTAAATAGTTTAACAAAACATATTCCAGAGTTGTATACCGTATATACTTACTTATAAGACAAGTCCAACTGCATACTGCACAGACCCAGATCTGCTGCATAATGTGCCAGCAGATCTGGTTCTGTGCAGTTTGTTAGTAGTAATCAGTAGAACAAACAACATCGACCATGATCTGCAGGTACATTTTGATATTGCAGATCAGGATCTTTGTTGTTTGCAGTTTGACTCAACTTATAAGCAAGTATAGATGGTATTCCAGAGCTGTTGTAAGAATGCGATACCTAATTATAAAATTATGGGGACTCTACATAACTTAATGGGGACTCTACATAAATTATAGGGGCTCAACATACTGTTATTAACATTCTTCCTACGCTTATGTGCAGTTAATTATAGTGCTTGAAAATTAAATGTTCTTGAAAATCTTTAAAAAGTGCTTGAATTTCCTGATGAAATATTAGTATGAACCATGACACAGAATTATGAGATTCCAGCAAGTTTTAGCTAAACATTATTACACAAATTGGCCCAGATGAATATTGCAACCTTGATTCTTCATGAGGATTACTACATTTATCAGTGAAAATTACGTCCCATTACCAATGTTTCATGGTTCAGCGATTTTTTTTACAATTTTGTTAAGATCAATTTCTTTAGGGTTTGCATTCAGCTCAGTTTCTATGATGCTATTTCTTGCTAAAGATGCATCATGAAGAATGCTACACCTTTAGTAAAAATTAGGCCACTGACCTGTATTTTTTACCACTGACTTACATTTACCTTTGTGTTTAGCTTTGCTTCTCAAACACTGTTGTTGCTTTCAAAGGCATTCAAGTTAAAATGAAGCCCAGGAGACCTTAAAACATCTTGTCATTATTTCTCAGTTTTATTATAACCAAGGAAATTTTTCTACTAAATTCTGGAAGTGACATTCTATATTCTTGGTAATATCTGATTTTTCTTTACATCTAATTTCATTATAGAGTTGACTGTGTTTAGATGCTTTTAGAATAGTACTACACTCTTTGGTTACAAGTAAGTCACACTGACCTATATATCATGCCCCAGTAAACTAGGTGCACCTTTGCAATTGGGTCAGTTTCTTTGTTACTGCAAAGTGATGTAACTTGGAATGTAGGCTGCATTGTAGGAAAGACTTCACCATTGAGACACAGCTCTGCAATCAGGATATACCATTTAGACCAAGCTTTGCAATCAGATGTATCACCATTAAGACACAGCTTTGCATTCAGGATATACCACCACTTAGACACAGCTTTGCTATCTTGATATACCACTGTTTAGATCAAGCTTTGTAATCGGGATATACCATTTAGACCAAGCTTTGCAGTTGGGATATATCACCATTTAGACAAAGCTTTGCAATCTGGATATACCACCATTAAGACAAGGCTTTGCAATGGGGATATACCTCCATTTTGACAAACTTTGCAGTTGGGATATCACACCATTTAGACCAAGCTTTACAGTTGGGATATATTACCATTTAGACCAAGCTTTGCAATTGCTATATACCACCAGTGGCAGTTGTCTTGTTGATATAAAATACCTTGAAACCAAATTGCCCTACTCTAATCATTCATAGGCTGTATAAATATATTAAGTAATGTAGGAATATCTACTTTTTATTATTATTACCCATTAGCTTTGTATATACCCATAAATGATATATTTCCTCACCTAGTCCCTGACAATCTAATCTGAACATCTGTATCATGTATTGGTCTTTCTT
>JAECUM010006128.1:0-90576 GCA_016617855.1 Megalonaias nervosa
CGTTCGGTACTTTGTTCCGTATAGTATCTCAAAAGATACTGTCCATCGTATCCCGAGAAATTGTGAGCCATCACCGTGGCATGGCGATGACAATCGCCGTAACGTTCGATGTCTGCTTGGCTCCACCTCTCGTCGATAGGGTCTAAGATCCATTGGGCAAAATCGGCCAGCGTGTTCGGTCCCTGAAAGATTTTTTCACGTCCTCCAGGAATCTTGCTGCAGTGAGAACAATGACTACAGATAGGCTCTTGGATGCACTTCTCACACGCTCGATGAGCCATGCAGAAATTAGGAATGTGAATGCCAGTCTCTTGCATGCATTCGAAATCGAAAAAGACGAAATTGCCTTTCTTCTGGTTATCTTCTTCTTCTTCGTGTTTGGAATGGTATTTTTGAATGTAGCATTGGTGTTCCAAGTCCACGATTTGGTGACAAATGTGACATCTCTTCTTTCCTGAACAGACGTGCGCTTTGGCATTATTGGTACGTATGCCTTGTCCACAAGTAGGGCACAATCTCAGGAGTTGACAAGCACATTTCTGCTGTGAACCTTGCGTCTTTAGATGTTGTTGGTAACAGGTTGGACTCACAAACGTGCGCTGACAAGCAGAGCAATGCACTCGTTCTTGTCCTTGGTCCAGACAGGGCTTAGAGGCTAAACATCCTGAGCATTTCGATCCTCAATGCTTGTGTTGCTCTCGATTGTTATAGCCATAGTCACATTTCTCACAGTAATAACTGTATCCCAGAAATGCAGTGATACTGGTAATGGCATCAAAATGTTCATCGTGATGATAGACGTGAATGTATTTTCTGTCTTTGAAATTTTTGCCTCGAAACAACAGAGGTCCGCGCACTTCTTCAGGGTGTACTTTCAAGGTGTAGCATGGAGCCAAGACGTCTTGCAACTTTTGCATTTCAGGAATGCCACAGGGTGTGTCTTTGGATATCCCCGCTTGCTGTAACAGGAGTTCTGCTTCTCTTTGTTGTTTGGTTCGTCTAGATTTTCGAATAGTTTGCCAGGCTCTTTTCCATTCTGCCGTGTCGTTCTTGTCGGCATACGTTCGTCCCACCATGATGGCACGGGCTAAACACATCTTGTCTTGAGTGTTGTTAATTTGAACGAGGCAGCGCTTGATGCTGCGAAGATTGTCTACCAATGCCACCTTTTTGCGTTGTCCTGTCCCTTGGGGAAGAGACACGTGGGTCATGAATAGTGTCGCTTTTCCGTCGGTGATGTGAAACTTGTCATTGGATTGTTGCAAGTGTTGAATCTTGTCCATGACTTTGAAAGGTGTCAATTAAGCCGGGCTGCTAAACTCGATCCAGACGGGGGACTTCAAACTGTCGTGATGAATGGAAAGTCTCAAGCGATCGTCTTCTTTGGCTTCACATTCCTGTTTTAGTGTGGTTAACAAAGAATCCCACACATTGGTGATGAACCCCTCTGCTTTCTCCAACGGTACGTCGGACTTGATATCTTTAAACTTCACTGTGTACGTGTAAGCTTTAGTTCTAAATTTTCTAATTTTCTAGAGGAGCGTTTGTGTGTCTCTTGAATTTGAAAGTACTTTTCAGGGTTTACTGATGGTGATGGACTTTAACTTGGTCAGGAGAGGGTCTGGATTCTGGATCACTCATCTCATCTTCAAAATCGCTGGCATGAATTTGAGCCAAGACTTCAGCTACTGTGTGAGGCGATAAATCACGTTTCTACCTCTCACTTTCTTCTCCTTTCTTTACGAAATGATGCGATCGTTTCATTTAGACTGCAAAAAGTCAAATGACTACATATGAAACGCCATAGACTCCTATATATCCATGTCAAGTTCAGTATATATAAAGGGCTGGTGCCTTCCCTCTCAGTATTCATTTCGTTCTCAAGCCGACCAGCACGATGGAAGAGCCCACACAAATCGAACTTCTGATCAGAGCTTTGCGAGGTGTCATACGAAAGTTTTCTTTAGACAAACCGACGGACTACTCCCCCTCCTTTCGAGATAAAAGTCAAGATACTTGCTGTATCTGTCAGAAGAAAGGGCATTGGGCTACAGAATGTCCAGACCGTCAAGAAAGCAAGACCAGTGTTGTTGTTGTTGTTGTTGTTGTTGTTGTTGTAGGGTTTAACGCCATTTTTCAGCACACGATAGGCTATACATGGCGGCCAGTATTAAAGGTGGTGGAAGAACCCGGGAAAACCTCGGGAAGAACCACCGACCCACGAGAAGCTACTGGCAAGCTTTCTCACGTACCCACATTGGCCGAATCCGAGACTCGAACCCACGCAGACAGAGGTGAGATGGCAGTGATCCGTAACGGATAGAGCTTTAGACCATTCGGCCACTCGGGGCCCCCAAGACCAGTGTCGGAAGAGACAAAAGTCAAGATACTTGTTATCATTGTCAAGAGAAGTTTATGAACTTTTTAAAAGTGATGTGTTATGCTGTGTTGTGACATTGAATTATAAATATTTGTACCAGAATAGACCAGACTGAAAAAACGTAAGTGTCTCTTGGTTTTGATTGTTTAGAATAATAAGGACCTACACTCACGCACTCTCACTCGTACATCATTGAGCAAACAAGGGATTTTGAGTTTTAATTGATTTTGCAAAATGAATACTATCTCTTTTCGAAAGAAGTGAGTGGTCCTGAAGAGGGTCTTTGGGTGTTTGTTCTTTTAAAAAACAAACAAACTCAGGAACGAGAAGCAATCAGCTTTAACTGCCTTAAGCCTCTGCCACGGCCAAGGCCTACTTCTGTCAATGATTTGGTAGAAATCACTAGGGGTGGTATCTCCAGTGTAGTAACAGGGTTAGACTGTTTGGCTCGGGAAGGTCTTTTTCTCTTGGGTCGTAATAAAGAGATCTGATACATTTATTTCAGACTTCTTAACTCGGCCAAAATGTCCAAGAGTACCGTTACCTTTTGAGGTTCACCGTTCTCCTTCTCTCCTAGACCTTGTTTCTTCTCTGCTGCTTCTTCCTGTCGTTTCCTTCTTGCCTCTTCTTCTTCTCGCTGTTGCTGTTCAAGGAGAAATGCTTATTCTGCCTCTTTCCGCTCCTGTAAAAATTTCTCCAATTCTTCTTTCTGTCTCTGTTTAAAATCCTCGACGTGTGGTAAAGAAGGAGAAGGTGGCGAAGGTACTGGTACTGGAAGAAATTCTTACGATGAGAGAAAATCTACTAAATCCCAATTGAAATCGGTCTCTTCTCGTCTCCACAGCCGGTGCACCCCAATTCATTGTCTTCTTAGTTTTTATTGGTGTGGTTCCTCTCAGAATTAACATCATTTGAGGAACCCCCTAGTGCCAAAAGTCAATCGATTTTATATGTTCATGTTTCCTCCATCGTATAAGTTTTGTTTGTATTTTTATTGAATTTCCATTTTTATAATTTTGATTGTAGGGTTTGTACACCTTCCTAATCTAGCGTTCAAATACTCCTCAACCCTGGCTGGTCTTGGAGTTAAATTATTGATAGAGATCCTTGCCAGGGATCAGTGTTGTCCTGTGTTTGCTATGTGTTGGTGCTATTTGTTTTGTACGATATCTTGTATTTATGTTAGGACTGGCAACAGAGATCAGATTCTTGGAGTTGTTATTTATTTTTATTGGCCCAGTTTGACTCGAGAGAGTCGGTTGTTTACCGTATCTCTCGGTCTGTTAGGACCTTTTTGATGATTTAGTGTATGCTGTAAGGAAGAGAGTGAATAGTTGAGAAAAGTAGTAGATTGGATTGAAGAATGTGTGCATGTATTTTATTATGTTAGTTCTGTATGTGTGTGGTACTTATTTTTGTTTTCATTATGTTCTTGTAATTTAACTACCTTTTGGTGAAATCACGTAGCATTGGTCTCGCACCATTGGATCTCACCATATTTAGTTTGGATTCTATTTCTTATTGTTTGTCTCTCTGAATGAATTTTGGAACAATATAATATTAAATGTTTTTTGGAGTCTAAAGATTTTCCTCATAATCTACATTTTGGTATAATAGGTAACAGATGCCTATTAAAAGCCATTTCACCTGTGAGCCATTTGTCGTGCAAGTACAGAAAGAGCCTACTTTGTATAGAGGCAAATCCTATACTTGCCCAGTTTTTCCAAATGGCCGACCAGTTTAAATGGGGATAGCAAAATTCAATTTCTTGTTTGTCTTGTGTTATTATTTCATTTAAGATTTTATAGATGTTATTCCTCTTATTCCATATTGTTAAATTATGTCTATAGATATACATTAATTCTTTAATTCTTATAAAAGATCCTGGAGGTTGTAGAAGTTTGGTTAGCTTGTTGTTTTTATAAATGTCATTATTAAATCGACATATATATCCATATATATATATATATATATATATATATATATATATATATATATATATATATATATATATATATATATATATATATATATATTGCTTCCCAAGGAAACTTTGGTGAACTATTTAAATTTTTAAATCTATTCAATATTATTGATTTTTGGTATATACTCAAGTTTGGCAAAGTTAGACCCCCTCTATCTTTTGGTCTGCATATGTATTTTTTCTTTAGATAGTGAATTTTATCATTCCAGATAAAGCTCACTATTTTCCGCTCAATATTTCCAATCATAGCTTCAGTAAAGTGAACCGAATTCAGTACGTAGTTCAACTGCCTGTACATGTAAGTTTTAGCAACTTGTATTCGGTCTATTAAGTTTGGCCTTGTATCCGTCCAAGTTTCAATCTGTTCGTTAATCTTGGATATTAACTCACGATAGTTCTTGTGAGTAGAGTTCTTTCCGAAAAAGATTCCTAATGCTTGTACATGATCTTTAATCAGGTTCGGAGGGAGACCTGGGTGATTTCCTCTCCAGTTTCCTATTAGTAAAATTTCTGTTTAATCGTGATTTATTATTGAACCAGAGGCTTTACCAAATTGTGCAAATTCACCTTGTAAGTGGTTGAAGGAATATTCATCTCTGGTGAAGTTCGTGCAGTCGTCAGCATGTAGTATAGTTTTGAATTCATGCGTCATATTAGGTATTTTAATTCCTTGAATGTTAGTGTTATGGTTGATGTTTATGTTCAAGGATTCAATTGCTATTACGTATAATAGCATGGAGAGAGGACAACCTTGCCTTACTGAACGATTAATTTTAATTTCATTTGTTACAGCTCCATTAATGATTATTTTAGAACTTATATTTTTATACATTGATTTTATCCAATTTATCATATTGGGTCCAAACCCACATTTTTCTAATGTTTTAAAAATGAAATCATGTTCCACTCGATCAAAGGCTTTCTCTTGATCGAATAAGAACATGACTCCTTTCTCATCTTTGGTTTTTAAAAATTCTATTATTGCTCCTATTGAAAGTAAATTATTAGTTATTTTTCTCCCTATATCGCCACAACTTTGGTTTAAATCAATTATATTATTTAAGCAATTTTTTATTCTATTCGTTATAATTTTACTTAATATTTTGTAATCAGTATTTATGAGTGTAATAGCCCTCCAATTTTTAATTTCCTCTCTATCCCCCTTCCCTTTATATATTAATGTGATAATGCCCTCCCTTAAAGTTTTTGACATTTCTCCCTTAAATAATGTGTTGTTATATAATAATTCTAAAATATCAACTAGTTCATTTTGAAACTTTATATAAAAATCAGAGGTAATCCCATCGGATCCTGGGGATTTCCCTTTTTTTAGACTTTTAATAGCATTTAAAATTTCACTTGAGGTAATAAATTTTTCGCAATTCTTATTATCATTTAATGGTATTTGCTTATATTTAGTTTTTTTCAAATAGTTTTTTATAATATTAGCATCAATATGTTGGGATTCATATATTTTAGTATAATAGTTCCTGACACTTTCTAGTATGTTCTTTTTATCTCTGAAGATTGTATTATTATAGCGTATTGAATCAATTTTTTTATTTTCCCTTTTCTTAATTTCTAGTCTTTTATATAGACCCCTCCCTTTTTTATATAGGTTGTCGAATTTTCCCGCCCTTATTTTGATCCCTTGGGTCATTTCTTTTTCTAGGTTAGTCCATTGTTGAGTTATTGCATCATCTAGTTCAGTTGGTGGCTTATTTTTTGTTTGCAAATCAATATAGCTTTTTTGTATCCACTGTTTGCGCAGTTTCTTAATTTTACTATAGTATTTACTTAATCGTTTTATTTCCTTTTTAAGTTTTTCCCACTCTTCCATTATATCTCCTATAGTTTCTTTAAAGTTGTCCAGGTAGTTCTGTACGGTTTTCACGTATTCTTAACCCGCTAAGTGAGTGTTATTTAGTTTCCATATTCCTTGTCCCCATTTACAATTATTAGTTATTATTAGTTTGAGTACTACTGATCTGTGATCACCTCGTTGATTGTCATGTATTAAACATGTTTTCACTGCAGAGATATAGTTTGCCGACATATAGAAAGTATCGAGCCTACTGCCTTTATTTCCCCTATATAAATATGTATAATCCCTTCCATTTTCATTTAACCATCGGTAAGTGTCTTCTAAGTTATTTGTTTTTGTAAATAATCTAATCCATTTGTGTAGTTTCTTATCGTTTTCTGTAAGTCTTTCACTCTTATCTAATTCTGACGGTATCCAATTAAAGTCTCCTCCTATAATACACGGGTTTCCAATATAGTTGTGAATATATTGATTTACATTTATTATAAAATCTATTTTTATTTTTTTATTTTTTTGGATTAATTCCTCCAGATGGTATATATATATATATATATATATATATATATATATATATATATATATATATATATATATATATATATATATTAAAAATATTCCAATTATTTAGTTTAATATGCATAAAACGTCCCTCCAATTCGTTTGGGGTCTTTAGATTTTCAAAGTTTAGTCCTTTGGCGGAGCGCCTAATGATTGTAGCCACCCCTGATATATTTTTTGTTGGGTGGTTACTGGTGAGAACTACAGCGTCTAACCCCTCTTCCAGTTTCTTCACCAAGTGTTCAGGTGTCCCATGCGTTTCTTGCAGTAGTGTAATATCATAACTTTTAGCTAATAATATTATTTTATCAGTTTTATTTGTAATTCCATTAACGTTCACACTCAGGAGATGCAGATTTAATCCCTCCATTCTTGACTATGTACTGATATATTTTTTTTTTTTTCAATTTGAGATATATTGAGAAAAACATGTTAATTTAATTGGTTAAATACTATTAGTGAGCAGTTCTTTTGGCTCTGTATTCTGCTAGACTGATTACTTTTCTCTGGCTTTCTCTGGTCCAGGAATCTTCTCGCTTTCTTTGTTCAAGGTCCATTTTGTCATTCCTTGCTTCTTTAATCATTTCCGTTAATTCGGATTCTGATGGGGTTCTTGGCGTAGATGCCGATCTCTTCCTTTTTAGGGGCATTATGGGTGTTGATATGTTCATTTCCACTTCTTTTCCTGATGTGTTCATTTCCTCCACTTCTTTTCCTTGCACTTGAGTTGGTGAGTCCAGATTTATGGTTTCTTCAATAGTTTTGTTTTCTTGCGATGCTTGGGAGTCTGAATTCTCCATTTGTTTCTTCCTCTCAAAGTTGGGCTCCTCTAATATGAAGAAGGGAGCTGTATCTTTCTCTATCAGTTTGATTTCCTTTGCTTCTTTTTCTTTCTGTTTCTGTATTCTTCTTGCCCTCGCTTTTGCTTTCTTTTTATCCGACGAGCTGTTCTGACTAGCATCTTTCCATTTCTTATTTTCGTGGAAGTTGTTTTCTGGACTTATTGGATGATCTCCAGATGAGAGGAAGATGTTTGTATCCGTTTTTTCAAGTTTGTCTTCTACGGGCTCGGGTACCTCTTCGATTTGCTGCTCAGTATTTGTGTCCACTTTGTCTTTTGTTACCGCTCCCGCATAAGAGCTTGGAGGGTTGTTTTGTGGGTTTGTTTGGCTTGGACATTCTCTTGTCAAATGTCCTAAGTTGTTACATCTGTAGCATGGTCTGTGGAATTGGCATCCCCGATACCAAGATTTTATGAGAAATCCCAAAACGTAGAAGTGGGCAGGAATCTTTCTTGCTTCTTGCTCAGTTAGCGTAATTATTCTCACTCCGGTGAAAACCTTAGGAAATCCCCAGAAAGTAGCCATCTGCGATTTTACTGTTTTGACACCAAACTTCTTCTTTATTTTTGCCACTAATTTTTCCAGTGGTATCTCCATGGGAAGTCCAGAGAAGTGGATGTCGGTAGTCTTTTCTCCTAACTTCTTCATTAGGGGTTGGGGGTGCATAGATTTTAACTGTTTTCCCTCTTATTTCCATGGATTGATTGTTTCTAAAGAGTGGTCTGTTCCCTTTAGCAAAAAGGAAGTACAAACCCCTCCCTCCGTTTTGCAACCCTTGTATGTCATCTGTTTTAGTGCCCTTTGACACTAGGTATTGCAGAATCTCCGCTGGCCTAGGCTTCTCCGTTTCTGAAAAGTTGGATAAATCCAAAACTTGACATCCCGGAGCTCTGTATGCTAGGAGGGCTCTCCCTTGTTCTGAGATTGTCTCGGCGTACTAAAAGGGAAAACACCCTGCTCGACGAGGAAGCCAAGTCATTCAAATACCCACCCATGGCAACTTAGGTTAGATTTATTTAGCAGTGACTTGACTTGTCAAACAGGAGTTTAAGAATAGTTTCAGTCATGTTTCACAAAACAATGTCGCATCGATTCACTGCGCACAGACGCTAACGCACCTATATAGGGAATGTGACGTCACAGGTAGCTCTCTTCGGATTGGAAGACAGACTCCGCGAAGTGACTGAATTTTGTAACGCGAGTTGGGATTGGTGAACAATTTCAATCCGTTTCGATCCGGTCTTCCACTATAAATAAACGCGGTTCACTTCATTCCCTTCACCTGTTCCTCGTCACAAGATGTGGACCAACGTAGAATCGTCTACTTTCGTATCGTCGTTGTTTTTCCGTACGGACCTACCCATGTATGTTAAATCATCATGGACCATCATCCGGATTATAGATATGACTGTTTGGAAAAGAAGGACCTATGTGGAGAGACAAGGCTGTCTGAAGTGGACTCTCATCTACGGACCAGAGGTTAGACGAAGTTTGAGAAAGAGAAGAAGACCTATGCGATGCCCTCTATGTTAACGAAATGGTGTTAACATAAAAACAACGGTCCTTTTCAGGGCCACGTCCTATGCCTCGAAAAGATATTTATTATCACTTTGCCTAAAAAAAATTTTATTCAATTGTATAACTTATGTTTAACTCCCCAAAACACTATTCTCTTACCTAAAATTTTTTTTTAGTCGATTTTATAATTTGTGTATGATAGATTGATGTTCATCAATCTATGGAAAAAAAGAGAATATAAAAAACATACTATACTATCCACAGACACGAACGCGAATGATTCAAACTTTGTATAGAAATGAAACAGGTGGTATGACGTCACGGTACTTGCTACATTGTTGCAAGTGTCCAGTACCGTGACGTCACCCTACCTGTTCCATTCCTCTTGTCGCTATACAAAATTCCCATATGCCCCATATAGGCCCAGGGTGATTTTTTTTTGTCCCTATAAATCTGTGCCCCATACAGGCCCAGGCTGATTTCCCTTCTTTGGCCCCATATGCCCCCTATCGCCCCCTACACTACTTCCATTTGGCTTTGAAAACCCCTTTCGATTTCAACTCCATAACATTACAAAATTTGACATTTTTGACCATCCGTCTAAAAACAAAATTATGATTTCAATATAAACTTATAAAAACATGGTGACTATATTATTTAACGATAACTCATAAGTACACCCTGTAAATTTGATTGCAGTTTCAGCTAGTCACGATTATTAGAACTGTAATAAATTACCAGCACATAATTAGCACGACAGGGACAGACTGAGATTAGATTTGATAAAGAGAGCATAAATAGCGTTTCCATTCATGATTCCAGTGCTGTGTGGTCCTGCTTGATATCTGCTCTTTATTTTAAAAGTCGTAAATGGCCCAACAGTCTAACACGATTCAAATTCAAACACATCATCCATCCATCTTGCCAATTCTCAGCTAAGACAGCAACAAGAAACAAACTAGAACACCGCTAGCAGCAGGGAGGGTGAACAGACCATTTTGCTGGAGACCTTATTTATGAAAAATAAAACTTCCTACGAAAATGAAATCTCAAGGTCAAATAACGTTAAACCAAAACCTGTCAGGCCATGAGATTTCTCTAATTGGGTTAGCTCATTTTGTTACATCATCACTGACGCGCGTTTTTATTTTATGGTGTGTTTCGTTTACGTGCTGGTCACTCAACGCTGGTCGTTCACCCTCCCTGCTGCTATACCAAAAGTTTTATCCAGACCTATACGATACCTAGATCTTGGGTCATGTAAATTTATCGTTATAAATCCGAACGGAACAGCTTGTGCTTTTGAAAAGAAGTTTTTAAACTTAATCATAGCCATGTCCCCTGAACACCAAGTATAATAAATAGTTTGCAAAGTATAATTATCTACTCCATTAAACACAATTAAGATATTGCAATTATCTGTGATCACTTTTGGAATTTGTGTGTATTTCTGAGTTAAATAAATCACGTCTGTATTTTTGTGACGGCCTCGCGAAAATATCCGAGCTGGATTTGATTGTTTGTCCAGCATTACATCATCGTATTCTACAAGATTATTGATACATCCATCAAGATCATCTATGGATGGAGCTTCATCGATATCGGTAATAAAATCAATAACATCATTATCTTTATCAGGACACATCAGCGACTTTGCATTTTCATTAAAATCTTTAAGTACTTCGTAACATCGCTGATCATCTATAGATGGTGCTACTAAATATTATTTATCCCACTTGAGCCATCGCATTATCAGATTAAGTAATAATTGCGTTTTACCAGACCCAGATGGGCCAAGTATAATTGCTCTGATGGAATTTGGTAGCGCTGAATGATGTTTGACTGGCTCTTGTTTTCGTGTCGCTGAGAAGTCAATTATATCCATATAATAAATAATATGGATTCATATTGTGTTCGATGTAGAGCACCCAACCATACCAGTGGATTAACAACAATAATAACAAAAAATAACAGGCGCGCACTTACAGGCAAGTGTGTGAAATGTGGTACAAAAAAAATACAAATTTATTTCAACGACAAAGACAGGTGGAGATATTGCTGCTTCGTTAGGTAAATTACCAGGAACTCCGTGGGCAAAGTATCCTGGTGAGAAACATTTACCTGGATATAATTATTGTGGTCCAGGAACCCGACTTGATATTCGACTTGACGAACGAGATCAACCAAGACCTGGAGAGTACCCAATAAACGCGACTGATCAAGCGTGTCACGTTCATGATGTCGCGTATAAAAATCCAAATTTGCAACAACGACATATTGCAGATGTAAAGCTGATTCACGCATTAAATTCCATAAAAAATAAATCTCACAGAGAAAAACTTGCTAGCTTCCTAGTAAAATCTGCTATGAAAGGTATACTAGTGCTAGGAGCTGGCAATTAATCATAGATAACTATTATAATGGAATCTGTTTATTATAGCCCAAGAGGATATTGGAGAGGCAAAGCAGCAATTAGTAAACTTGCTGAAGTAGCAAAAGTCTCACGTGCTGTTGCTGCAGCGTGGTTAGCACGACAAGCAATATGGCAAATTTATCTACCACCACCTAAAAAAACTCTGTATGCATATTTTGATGTCAGTACTCCCAATGAAGTTCATCAAGCAGATATTTTGTTTTTACCACATGATACCATTAAAATTGGTAGACGTCAATCATGCACATACAAATACGCGTTAACTGTCGTTGACGTTGCAAGTAGATATAAAGAAGCAGAACCACTGTCAACAAAGACAGCAACTGAAGTTGCATCTGCGTTTGAACGAATTTATCAAAGAGGATCCGGACCACAAGGTGGTCTACGATGGCCACAGTTCCTACAGGTTGATCCTGGCAAAGAATTTCTTGGTGCAATATTATTGTTGATGAAAAAACATAACGTTAAAATCAGACGAGGACACACTGAAATTCATCGTGATCAGGCAATCGTTGAACGATTTAATCGAACACTTGCTGAGCGGTTATTTGGATATCAATATGCAAAGGAAATATCCACTGACTTTAAGTCCATGGAGAGATCTCGTGAATGGGTTGCAAGGTTACCAAGTGAGATAACTGCGTTAAATAATGAAATTACTCGTGCAACTTCTATGAAACCTTCTAATGCGATCACAAAAAAATATATACCAATACGCCGACGTGAATCTTCCTCTCAACCAGTACTAGGTAATGTGACCGTAAGATATTTATATGAACCTGGTGAACTTGAAGGAGGTAAAAAAAGAGCAATTGATCCTATCTGGAGTGTGACCACACATAAAATTTCCAGCGTGGTAAGGTCAACAGGTAGACCTGCAATCTACAGATTAGATTCAACTGCTCCTCGGCGTGGATTTGTACGCGAACAATTACAAATAATTTCTAAAGACACACAATTACCACCACCTTCACTTTTGTAAACTTGCATCTCTACGTCGATTACATTCAAGACAGGTCAGCATCACATTTTGGCGTGTGTGACCAAAACTACTATTAATTCTATCAACGGTAAATTGTCTTGGATTATTATTTGAATACTGCCACAACATTACTGCGTTACAATTCGCACAATGATTATTCTGTCGTTGTTTTAGTGTTATAATAAATTCAGCATCCATATCAAAGTCGCGATTATTTTTTTTGGTCACATTGCTTATAGCTCGCTAATTTTTTCTTGATGACGACAAAGTTGTTAGTGATTTCTTCGGTTATTACGCAATCCATGATAACCCTGTGTAGTTGAGATATTCTTCTGACTCGAGACACTGCAAGATAAACTAAATTTGACCACTCAATACGATCATCGACAATCCAAATATTTGTATCGGTAATAGTTAATTCCTGTGACGAGTGAATCGTTATAGCGTATCCTAACGTCCACGGCGATTTATCCATGCTCAACGCGCTCTCAACAACATCAACAACAACTAAAACAATATCATTTAGCACAAGATTTTGTATTCCACCACCAGGAATCTCAACATCAACATTCTGTCGTCGAGTATCTGCTGGGCGATAACACAAAGGTACAGGTAGATTTGAA
Organism: Megalonaias nervosa; assembly: GCA_016617855.1. Taxonomy (NCBI): domain Eukaryota; kingdom Metazoa; phylum Mollusca; class Bivalvia; order Unionida; family Unionidae; genus Megalonaias; species Megalonaias nervosa. The sequence continues at coordinate 13,147 of JAECUM010006128.1, forward strand.
AATTTTTCTTTATGTAACGTAAATAATTGTTGTTGAAGTGTATCGCGAACTATTTTTCTACTTGCAACTATCAAATCAGCAGGTCTCCATAAAGTCCAAAAATCATTCATAGGAGTTTCTGGAATTACTTTACGCATTATCTCACACTGTATTTTATCTGGCTGTAGTCTTATTAACTTTTCAAACTCTTTCAGTGATTTATCAATAGCTCTATGGTCATCAGTTATTTCTTCGTAATAATCTATAAATGTTTTCAGCCACTCATGTGGAGACGATCCAATAAAAGGTGGCGGTTGACCATGATCGCCACACATTATCACAGCAGTATTCTTCAATAACAGCCAATCAAGAAATATTTTTAATACCTCCAGCGACACCGTGCAAATTTCGTCCCAGATAATAGTTTTAGAAATGTATTTCTCACCCATCCGCGATGGAGTCCATGTGTCTCCGCACCATCTGAAGAAACTATGATAAGTTTGAGATTTGACTCCTCAATTTCTTTTATTTCCCTGGCGAGTTTATGTGTCGGTGTCAAAACAATCATATCAGAACAATTATTAAATAATTCAATCGCGCATGTTGTTTTACCTGAACCACCACACCCATTAAGATAAACGGTTTTATGTCTAGCCTCAGGATCATATACAGATGGCAACAATGACGATGTCGATGACAATTCTGATATTTGATTATTCTTGTAATATATTTCTTTAATTTCAACGTCGGCAGATTCAGAATAACTAAGTATATCTTCATGTTTTATTCTCCATTCGCCCCATGATGCATGATTGTTAATATGCAATTGTTTTAACAAATCCGCATATTTTTTATTTATATAAAATGAATCTGTCGCGACTCTGATTGCAATCAGAGGAAATCTGTTTATCATTGATAATAGATTTATCGAAACGTACGCGAGCATCGAAGATCTTAAATGAGTAAACTGCGGTGACTCGCCATCAGTATTGCTCACCAATGTACCTAATTTTGTTCCGTCTGATAAATAAGCATTACTTCGACTTATAAATGTGTTTTTCTCCGTTGTATCAGCAATTATAAAATCGAGTTCAGCATCGTCCATAATTAATCTTGTACAATGTCGTTTATGATCATATGATCCTCCTTGCGTAAATTTACCGATTATTTTTCTGCCGAGATCTTTTGCAAGTTTCTCATCGTGTTTTTTCCTGCATTTATGTATATTATTAGTAATTTTAACAATATCATCTTCGTTAAGATTAGGAAATTTTCTCCTAGCATCATTAATATTAAATATATCCGGTTCTGGCAACCAAACTTGTTTCTGCACGCGGTATGATATAATTGCTTCACTCACTTTTAACGATATTAAAATTCCAGCATCAAGCATGTACTGTAATAGTACTATTGGAGCCCAACATTTTTCTGAAAAATGTCTTCCAAACCACGCATAAACAATCGGATGGAGATCCCCGTAAAACTCGAACGACTCTATACAGGCGAATCCGGTTAAGTCAAAATCTGGTAAGGGTCCGTTTATCGCAACTCTGGTCATCTCGTGTGTCGGATGTCCAAATCTCTTAAAGTATTCAGAACACTCTCCGTATCCAAGAAAACTTCCAGGATAACATGCTACCATATCAACTGAGATAACGTCTCTATAATCGTATTTAGTATTCCACAATCCACCGTGTCCGTATTCCACACAACTGTGTTGGACATCTTCAAGAAATTCCAATCGTGTCGGTTTCCATGAATTTTCTCCTGAGCAGCGTGAGCAGCAACTGATGGAACGGTAAAACAGTTATTCAGTAATTGTCCAACCTTAATATCATCAGGGGTATATTTTAATGCAAGATTTTTCATTTCTTCGTGGAGAGATTCTGTACGATAAATATCACCATTAGACCGTACAAACTGATCATGATAATCATATTCCGAACTTTGAAACTGCCAAACAGATACAGGGTCACTTCTACTGATAATTTTGATAAAATAAAAAATATGACCATTATAAAATTTAACCGTTCTGTCTCGTGGAAATATTGTTACTGCCACATTCCATGCATGTGCGTTATGATCAATAATATCTATCGAAGCTCCTCTTGATTCATATTTCTATTTATACAAAATCTCTCCGGTTAACGTCTTCACTGTTATTGGGAATTTTAATTTCTTTCCCAGCTCAGCAACGACGCTGATAGACGCTCCGGTATCTTTAACTGCTTCTGCCCATGTATTTATTTTTTTACGTCGTAAATCTGTTAAACCGTTTTCGCGTATTGCGTTTGTGAAGTGTTCTGTAACCCGTTCAGCTACACAATTTATTCTTGACAGTTTCATAGGTTTGAGATCATTAACGTTAGGTTTATTATTTAACGGATATATTGCGTACACAACCGCAGTCACAGGGTACTCTCGTTCATAATACGATTTGTCAATACCACTCAGTATTCCTGGTTTGGAATTTTTACCGAGAACAATATTATTTCCTGACTGCATGCGGATAGGATCACGTTTGTCATGGATAATCCAAGTGTCGTCGTCTGTCTTTACAATAAATTTTATTAAAATAAAATATTTTTGAACATCAAGGTAGTCAATAATCTCTCTTCCTCGTTTGTCATTCATTACATCGACAGTATTTCCAATTCTGAATGTTGACCACACATGAGCCGCACCATCGTCGCGAAATTCCTTTTTGGCTTCACGGATAAGTTTAGTTATATTCTTATTCGTTAAAGCCAGATCTTGCATCGAAGAACTAAATTTATATTTCGGCAGTCTGTCAAGATCAAATCTAGCTCCCGCCGAGACAGCGGAAGGTTCAATTGCGGATAATTTCTCCATTATTATAATTAAGACAAATATATATATTTAAATTGAATTTTAACTATAACTATATATGATTCAAACAAAGAATCAATGCCATTGGCTCAAAATCGGATATACTTCTCCTTGTAACAAAACTTGCGTAAACGAATTCTGCGGTTATCACATGCAGTGCGTTAGACACGGGTATCTAGGACCAAAACCGTGTGTGCAGTGTGGTGTTGGAGTCAGAGGAAAAACTCAGTTGTGTTTGCAATGTGGTGGTAAAGAGTATAGAGAACTAAAACGATATTACGATAAAAAATATCGAATCTCCTATAAAAACCGCAGAAAATTATCTCGCTAGATTTTCAAAATAATGATTTAAACAAATAATATTAGTAGACAAATGGAGCAAAATGAGTTTGTAACGCATCCAATCATTAAAAATTATGAAGCATCTCGTGATGGTGTGATCACAAATTGTCGATTGAAAAACCCAGTCGATAGTGTTGATAAATTTGGTTATTTTAGATTTAATACCAGTGGAAATAAAAATTATTTCTCACATAGATTCATCTACGAATGTTTTCATGGGGTCATTAAAGATGGACTTGTAATCGATCATATTGATGGAAATCCAAAAAATAATTATTTAGGTAATCTACAAGCTATTACGCAGAGTAAGAATTCTGCACGTGGAAATACAGGAATGTGTAAAATATTTGGAAAGAGAGCTATTAAAGCCGTAAATGCAGTTACTGGTGAAGAGAGAATTTTTAATTCTATCAATGCGGCTGCCAAATATTTTGGCATACATCCACAATCGGTACAACTTGTCGCAAATGAAAAATACAAATCTAGATTTTCAAACAAATTTGGACAAAAAATCACATTTCAGTATATCCTTATGGTATCAGATGATTAAGCGAGACACCTCCGTCAAGCATAACTTAGTAAATCAAGCAGTTGTCATGCTTGTTGTACTACGTTAATGTTATATGACAGCAATATTTTCTTATTCTGCTTGTGAATATCTCTCCTGATTGTATGTGTTATTTCGTCCATCATAATTTCATACAAATAATAAATATATCGTTCATAAAAATGATGTGTAATTGTGTGTAGAGAATTTGCTCTATCGCAAATGAAGAACGTTGTTGGCTCACATATCTCAACTGTGTGAATAAATGTACATCAGCAAGTTATTTTTAGACAGCAGTAATATATTACCATCTGGCATGTGTTCATCTAACTGATCATCGATGTTTTAGTATCCTTGGCAACGGTTGATCTATATACAGACTCTGTATTCAGCACATTAGGATTTCGTTTTTCTGTACAAACAGATTTATATAGAAAATATCTTTTAATCAAAAATCATGCATTTCTCGGTTTATATAATAATGCTTTCAGAATCAGAAAATGTAAATGCAAAATTACGTGTTTTCAAAATCAGAAAATGTAATGCTGTTTGGTAACTACATGATAATTTTTTTAACATGTACTTATAACTGAATTTCATAGCTCAGTGTTAGAATGCTGGATTCTCATACTGACGCCCTAAGTTCAGTTCCCATCACGGACGAAATCGACGGGTAGGCTCTGGACTGCCATTGCGATTTTTAAAAAGAATGGAGAGCTTCGCTCCAAGAATTTAATGACCTCTCATCACGTTCAACAACGTGGTGAGTGCGTTTTGCATTTACCCCGGGGTTTGATTTGGTGGGGGGTCATTAAATTCGCAATATGAAGCTCTCTAAAATAAACATTACCGTATGTAAGCTCTCTACCTCATTTGAAGGGTTACCCATACAGGAACATTCAGAAAGAATGTTTGCCAAAAAGAAAAGTCTAGTGGGGTGCCCCATGAACGTCATAAGAGAGACAATAATGTAAGGACCCCACCGAAAGGTACAAAGGCAATGAAGGGGCCCCAATGGACGGGTAATGTTTATTACTACGGTAATGTTTATTTTTGTATATTTTTGTATATATAAACCATATATTTATGTATAATATATAAATATCTTTTTATTTTATTTTTATTTTTATTTCAAAAATATTTTTATTTTAAACAAACATTTATAATATAATGTATTCTGAAAATAATAATGTTATTATTTCTGCGATTAAAAAATTACAACATAACGGTATAAATATATCTGATAATCTTAATCCTGAAAAAATTCTGTGTGATTTTGAATCATTAGAACAACGAAAATTAGAAAACAGGTATACACTGCCATCTGATTATAAATTCATGAAGTTTATCCAGCAGGCAATGTTACAGTCGCTGGCAACATTTACAGTTAATCAAGTGAAGCTGTTTGTACCTCTCTCACATGCTATTGACAAAATTAAGTTAGAATTATCTCATGAATACGAACAGAAAAAGATTGTGAAATTTCGTATAAGACAGTTGAGGGAGCATTGTGAAAATGATAGTGATAATGAAGGTGGACCAGTGACTGTGGTAATGGCTAAACAAAATCCCTGGAAAAATTGACAGAGTCAAACTATACAGTTTATTTACTTATAATACAATAATATTTATTTTTTTATTCAGATTCTCTGATAATAATATTTATTTAAAATAAAAATATTTTTATAATAATAATATTTTTTTTCTGTTTGGGTATGATAATTACGATTTACCCCATCAGAAGTAAAAAAAAATTATTCTCATCCGAGTTAGAGTCGGACATTTGTTTCTTTTTTTTGCGATGACGCTTTATGAGCGTACATACAGATTTATACTTAAAGCCTCATTTTGCAAATCTAGAATGTGTCCTATTTGGTCTGTAAGTTTGAAATGTACCCTTGATAATAGAGGATTATGTACACGTAGAGAAACGGGGTTAATTGGTTCTGATACAATTAAGTACGGGGGGGGGGACACTTGAGGGCTAAATGAATATAATATATATCCTCGCTGGGCCTGGCTAGACTTTGAAAGATCTACTTGATAGCTGCCATCAATTACATCAACATTTTGATCACGTCCCATAAATGTCATCAAACGATGATATGCACGTGCAACATGATTCTGTTCAAAATTTAATAATATATCTTCAGCTGGTTCTTGATGCCCATTTATTCTCAGTGAAACCTCAGTAACACCAAGTTTGTCAAATATCATTAAACTACGTAATTGTGAGTTTACTCGTGCATTTTCCTGAAACGCGATGAATACATATCGTGGTGCAGATACACCTTGCTGTGATGCTATATGCCATGTGAATAAACCAGCAACGGCACTTTGAATGCTATCTGTGGTCATAGTCAACCATGACAACGTTGATTTACCACCTTGATCCATGAAAGAGAGTAACCGTTGTTCTTCGGCGATCGATGGAGTCATTACTGGCATTCACAGAGAAAGTTTTGTTAGTATTACTTTGCCTGCATCACCGAGAGTGCGCCAAATTGCATCATCATCGGTAGCTTTTCGTACGAGTACAACTGTATGTTTAGCTCCGAAAATAACCTTTCTGACATTTCTACAAAATCCAAATATATGTGACAGTGGAATTGTACACGAAAATGTTCTTCTTTCACCTTTTAACATTGATTTACGTGCTGTAAATCCTAAGTTAAAATTTACATTCACTGATAATACTGCAGGAGCATCAGCAGCTCCTCCTGCAGCTCTTACGTTACCTATAGTTACATTACTGCTTTCTGGATGATCAGTTGTATCCTTTGCAAACATCATTGATGGACCAGCTGATCTTAAATAATCATCGCTATACTTTGCAAGGCCAAGTATCGTCGTGGCAACGTCAACGTCGTTCTGGCATATTTCAATATTTTTTCCGTCAATAATGTACGTAGCGCTGTCAAATAACGCCTTAATACCATTATTAACAAAACCAACACTAACATCAGCTCCATATGCTAATGGTGCTGCAGGATTAATAATATTTAAAATTTCACCCTCTACTTCAATGAATGCTTCAGCGGGTAAGAAATATCTGTTTGTATCCTGAACTTGCAGCTCAATTCTTCCACGCTGATTTGGCTGTCGTGCGTCATAAGAATAATACTGATAATCGCGCACAGATTCATCTTTGAGTACTGGTGCGTCCATGTCAAATGCGGGATCAGATATATGCTTAAACATCTTTATTATTATCGTGTTCGTCTAACACGAAGACCACTTCCAGCTATCAGACTAGCGGTTATATTTTTTTCTTTTTCTGACATTGGTACACCAGCTAACTCTGCTAGTTTTTGATTAGCAGCTTGATTTATTATTTTACTAACATTTGCGGGCATCACTTCAGTGCTGGCCAGTTTCACTGGTGGCTGAGGTTTTCGTCGTATTAATCATGCTAGTCTATCCTTGATTGCTGAGAATGCTTTGCTAGCAACATCATCAACAGCGCCAATACCTTTTTCACGTACAACGTCAATAGCTTTCATTCCCAGTTGCTTTGCAAGCGGTATTGCTTTTGGGGCTATCCTTCTAAATAGATCTTGAACAACATCACCTAGTCCATCTCCGTAGATAGTTTGTATACTGGTAATCGTGAATTTATTACCCTGACCATGGTTGGTCCACGTTGAGTATTATGTATGATCATCTTATTATAGTCACTGCATCTAATTACACACTCAATCACTGTGATAATCATCGGCGACTTCATTAATGAGGGACCGATATACAATAAAATATCCATAACACCACCTGTAAATAATCGTTGACAAATATCAGCTGCTTCATTAATTATTTCTGGGGAATTATTACCTGCTCGTTTTCCTCCAATGAGGATTTCTAGTCGATCAAGTTCGGCAAGGACGTTATTGGGACAAGTAATAAGGCCACTTCCTTGAGTAGTAAGACCGCTTCCAGTTGCGCCGGGGGGATCTTGATATTCTTCCTCACTTGTTCTTCTAACTGGTTGTCGTGGTGATTGCAATAGTTTCATCATTTCTTGAAATTGTTGTTCTTGTTGTTGTTCTCGTTGTTGTAGCTCTTGTTGTAGTCGTTGTAATCGTTGTAATCGTTGTGGTGATGGTGATGATGATAATTGTTGTGGTAGTGGTGGTAGTAGTCGTGATGATCGTTGTGGTGATGGTAATAGTCGTTTACTTTTTTGTTTAGCTTTTTCGATATGCTCATATACTTTATTGTCAAAGTTATTAAAATTATTAATATCTTCATCAGATCTGATTTCCGAAATATTATTAGCGATGCGAAATACATCCCTGATCCAATCGGCAGATTTTAGAGATTTAACATAATCTGGTTTTACTATTTTTTTCTTTCATAATATCCATACGCGGCAATATTAAGTAATTGGTCTTTGTCCTTGATAACAGCAATACCTTCTGGCGTAAATTTATCTGTGATGCTAGTTCTGATTCTTGGTGGTTTAGGTTGTGGTTGAGCTGCTTGAATACGGCCAGCAATATCAACAGGTAATGTTTCAAGAGCTCTTTGTGTTGCCTCAGTTGCTGTAACAATTTTCTTTGTTGGTTCGACAATCGGTTTAAATAACTGTTCTGCACCTTCTGCAAATTCCACCTGAGACTCCTGACGAGCTTGTAGTTGTTGTTTGACAGATTCATGGACGGGTAGATATTTTTTAATTGCCTCTAGTCGCTCACGAGCTAGTTTAGATGTATGAGATTTCATTATTTGATATAACAATGATTTAATTATAGCAGCAGGGAGGGTGAACGACCAGCGTTGAGTGACCAGCACGTAAACGAGACACACCATAAAATAAAAACGCGCGTCAGTGATGATGTAACAAAATGAGCTAACCCGATTAGAGAAATCTCATGGCCTGACAGAGGTTTTGGTTTAACGTTATTTGACCTTGAGATTTCATTTTCGTAGGAAGTTTTATTTTTCATAAATAAGGTCTCCAGCAAAATGGTCTGTTCACCCTCCCTGCTGCTCCGCTAGAGATTGAAGCCAGAATACCCGACAGAAAAAAAATAAATGCTGGTGCAGGAGAGAGAGAGAGAGAGAGAGAGAGAGAGAGAGAGAGAGAGAGAGAGAGAGGCGGATAAACAGAGTAAAGAAAAAAGCCAGTGTACAGAGCAAAAGAAAGAGTGAAGTGATCCAAGCAACCATCAACTATAGCATCGACAGATGAACAGAGGTGCCTATTCATGAAGCGAAGGAGTATGTTTTCAACAAAACTGAAAAGATGGGCTCGGGCGATATATATCTGGGTCTGGGGAAAATGTTCCAAAATCCGATGGAAAAAGGAAAATAAAAAAATAACGCCAGAGGGAGGGGTGGAGGGCTGTACGAATTTCATGCGCTGCCATCCTCAGCCAAATGAACGAGCACCTCAAGCTAGGTCAGTTGAACTACACCTAGCGAAAACATGTGCCTAGCTAACCTTGTTGTACCACTGATAAATTCCGAAGACACCGGCGCCTGATCGACTTCCATGAACAACTTAAACGAGTCCTGCATCCACAGTCATAAGGCCTTTCTTGGGGCTACCAAAATCAATATAGCCCAGTTGGGCCAGGAAGCCAGATTCGACCACAGATTAGTCTAATGGCGCTTGTACTTAATTCAGCCTTGTGCTAAAAATAAACCATGATGTCATTGCCCCGGCAGCGGCCATATTGTTTTCGGACAAAGCCGATAGCGACGCGTAGTAACACGGATGCTGGCAGCATTTTGAAATTTATAAATAAGCTATATATTCTTCTGGAAAAGTAATTATTTAATATGGTGACCTCTAAGCATTGTTGCTATGGTTCATGTACAAGTGATTCGAGATACCAGTAAGATGGTGTTTGGTTCACTGGATTTGGAAACGGTTTTCCAAAGACTGACAAGGTGAGAGAAAGGTGTATGCGATGGGTACACCATTGCAGCCGACGTGATTTTACCATAAAAAATGTGAGGAAGGATACATATATATGTAGTTTGCACTTTGTTGGTGGAAATGGACCCACCAAGGAACATCCAGACCTAATTAAATTGGGAGTCATAGTACATAGGTTTTTCTTTTCTTTCTGTCTCTGTAATTTTTTCCAACAGAGGTTGTATCATTAGAGGAATCGGCACAGTTTCTTAAGTCAAACAACCTGGATAGCATCAATAATAATAATAATAATAATAATAATAATAATAATAACAATAATAATAATAATAATAACACTAATAACACTAATAATAATAACACTAATAATAATAATAATAATAATAATAATAATAAATTAATTTATTAGTTAATTAAAACAACTACAAATAAGCTTATAAACTCAGCAATGCAACAGTAGAAAGGGGAAGGGTATACATCTATTTTTGTTTAAAAAATATCAAGATGATATATGTTACAATGCATTAATATTTAAATATTACCTTATTTTTACAAATTATTATGAGAAATGTTGACTTGTTAGAAAAAAACAAACAAACATTTGGTTCAGCAGTCAGTGACTAGAATATAATGTGAAGACACAAATGTTATTTTTAACTTTACAAAGCTTGACCACACTTGACAGTTTGGCATGCACAGAATACATGTACTTACAAATTTATGGAATACTAAGAACAGTATCAGTGTTAATAAACTGAGTGCTATTTATTCTTTTCATCATAAACGTTTTTAGTTGTTTTCTTTTATACTTTTTATTGTTCAGATGCAGCAGAAGAGAAAGCGACCGTCTTGGACTCTGTCAACAACAACAACAACAACAACAATAATAATAATAATAATAATAATAATAATAGCAAAAATAATCATTAACACATATAACAGTAACTTTTATTACTTACATACCCATGCAATTATGACAAAATTACCGGGATTATTTGCAATAATAATAATAACAATAATAATAATAATAATAATAATAATAATGATAATAATGAGTAGAAGATTAACAATAGCAAAAACCCACCAGCTAACAGTAACTTTTATTACTTTTATATCCATTCAATTAAGATAAAATTACCAGGATAATTTGCGATAATAATAATAACAATAATAATAATATCAATCCTGAAAGGATAATATAAGCACTGGAACAATAACAACAATAATAACAACAAAAATAATAAATTACTTGTAAATTTGAATATCAATGTAATGGTGGGTGTTATGGGGTGCCTTATTGTTTCAAAAGGTACAAAACCATACAAGAATGTACAGTTATAAATCAAACACATGTCAAAGTGACTTCTGGTTTGTATGATTAATGTATACATAAAATACGCTGCAGATAGGGAAAAAAAATCGACATTTCTGTTATTTACAACACTGTGCATACAGAAGAGTATTGAAAATTCAAGATACAAAATGCACAATTCAAGAAATGATCGTAGTCCAGAAAACATAAAAAAAACTAGGTCCCGACATTTATAGTATTTGTTTTGATGCACCTTTTAAGAAGTATGCTTCTTTTTCCTTTTTTGGGCAGGCCTCTACATTCTAACCATTGCTGTAACTGAATATTTGAATGCTCATCTATATTTAGCGCCTGGTACATCGTTTTCAGTAAGAACAATAATACTAAAGTATCACTGGTCGCCATTATACTGGTTCGCCGTGTCCGAAAATCTATTTTTAGAAACTGATGTCACTGCCTGTGACGTTTCAAAGAGGTAAAAAGTACAAGCGCCATTACACATTTGATCCATTCTGCTATTATCTAAAACATCTTAGTTTCTGCCAAGTCATTAAATAGGAGTTAACTTGTAAAGCTTCTATATCCAGTGCCTTGTAGTTGTTGCCTCCCTTGGTTCACAGTTTGTTTTACCAACTGAAGAAGCTTCATCATATTTGGTGGGGTGGTTCTTATGAAGTGATTATTCAGCAAATCATTAAGTGAGTAATCCAAAGCTATTTCTCCTTTTCTGTTACTAAGAGTACTGAAAAATATATCAAAAGAAAGTTGAATTTGTTTGGTTTGCAGTACTGTTCTGCCCCTATTATTGACATGCGAAATGACACTATAAGTAATCATTAGAAGAAAATTGTCCCATATTCACATTTACCAAGTGCAATGGATGAGATAGGAACTTTAGGTGTATGTGCCTTATTGTTGAAGATCATTTGCAAGCAGCTACTATAAAATGAATCATATACCTACCTACCTACCCAGAGGTCCTACATACATACATACATGCAGTACATACATGCACACACACACATACATATATACATACATCCATGCACACACAACCATACATACACATACATACATGCACAAATGCATGCATACACAAACATACATACCTACACATGCTAGTACACACATGCATAGAAACATACACATACATTTGTTTTGTAGTAACACAAATACATATTGTTACCATTTGTGTAGATTTTCCATTTGTGTTTTCCTTTTTATTTTGTCGGACCAGAGACATTTAACTGAATTAACATATCAAACACCAGCTTTAAGACTAATTACAGTACAACTCTCAAACATATTACAAAAGGTATAACATATCTGACTTTCTTATTCCAAGGTTATTGTTAATTATGTGACAGCAGATGCGTAATGTAATGACACTCGCTGTGATATGAGCAGCTCCAGGAAAATTTTTAAGATGGTATGAGTCATATTAAGCCAAATGATATTATTACAACTCTATGGTCTTATACAAAGTAAAAGAAGAAAAGCGAGAACTAACACATTTTGTAAAATTCAACAATTCATTTATTTTTCTATAATACAAAGTGAAAATATTAAGAGTAACTTATAGTATTGTGAATGAAATCCCAAAATCCTCAACATTCTATCACAAGTCCAAAGGTATAGAGTATTCCAAATGAGTTCCAGTGGTATTCAAAATGAAGTCCTATTTTGAATGTACCGACATGCCAATAGCCTTGAATAATATTGATATGCTAATAGTCTTGCTGTATAATAATAATATCATCCAAAATGTCCAAACTGAATTCACAGTAATTCCAAAATAATTATTTAGTTCTTCAATCTATGAACACTTTGTAATTCCAATGAATAATTGAAATAAATAAATCATCTCAAATAATAATGGAACACAACTAAGTGACTCTCTCAACTACAGATTTTCAGATGGGAATAATTAACTGTGTTTCTCACTACCATATATAAAAAACCAAGACACAATTTCAGAACCAAGATGAGGGACATAAATTCATTTCCAGAACATTCCAACTTGTCAGCAAGGTCAGATCCTTTAACAGTCAACAGATCAGAAATCAGGTTAACAGAATTTGCAAGGGGGAAACCAATGACCTAAACTCAAATCCCATAAAATTCATCAACAAGATCACTTCTTGACCTTCCAAGGTCAAAAAGGCGACATGAACATATTTACCCAAATTAAGCAGTGCAACCCAGTTTCATTAAAGTATGTAATGTGTATACAAAAATGACCCTTGCAATCTACAATCATGAATCAAAAAATGAAACACATAAATATAAATGACAACAGTTAGGTCCAAAATTTCTTAGACATAATTATATTATTGTATGTATTAGTTTGATTCAGTTGGGTATGTGTGACCTATATGCATGAGTTGGGTATGTGTGTCCTATATGCATGAGTTGGGTATGTGAGTCCTATATGCATGGCTTGGATATGTGTGTCCTATATGCATGAGCTGGTTATGTGTGTCCTGTATACATGATTTGGGTATGTGTGTCCTATATGCATGAGTTAGGTGTGTGTCCTATATGCATGAGTTGGGTATGTGAATTATATATGCACAAGTTGGGTGTATCCTATATGCATGAGTTAGGTAGGTGTGACCCTACATGCATGAGTTGTGTATGTGTGTCCTGTGTGCATGAGTTGGGTATGTGTGTCCCATATGCATGAACTTGGTATGTGTGTCCCATATGCATGTTGTCTGTTCTATATGTATGATGAGTTGGGTGCATCACCTTCAGGAGGAATGTATGACTTGGGTGTGTTAGTCCTATATACATGAGTTGGGCATGTCAGTCCTATATGCACAAGTTGGGTATGTGTGTCCTATATGCACAAGTTGGGTATTTGTGTCCCAATTACATGAGATGAGTATGCATCCTATATGCATGAGTTGGGTATGTGTGTCCAATATGTATGACTTGGGTATGTGTGTCCTATATGTATTTCTTGGGTATGTGTGTCCTATATGCATGCTTTGGGTATGTGTGTCCTCTATACATAAGATGCATATGTCAGTCCTATATGCACAACTTGGTTATATGTGTCCTATATGCATGGCTTGGATATGTGTGTCCTATATGCATGAGCTGGTTATGTGTGTCCTATATGCATGAATTGGGTATGTGTGTCCCATATACAAAAGATAAATATGTGTCCTGTATGCATAACTTGGGTATGTGTGTCCAATATGTATTTCTTGGGCATGTGTGTCCAATATGCATGACTTGGGTATGTGTGTCCAATATGCAGGACTTGGGAAAGAGTTTCCTATATGCATGAGTTGGGTATGTGTGTCCAATATGCAGGAGTTGATTAGGTGTGTCCTATATGCATTTGTTGGGTGTGTTCTATATACACAACTTGGATATGTATGTCCCATGTACAAGAGATGTATATGTGTCCTATATGCATTACTTGGGTATGTGTGTCCAATACGCATGACTTGGTTATGTACATCCACTATGCATGAGTTGGGTATGTGTGTCCAATATGCATGACTTGAGAATTTCTTGGGCATGTGTGTCCAATATGCATGACTTGGGTATGTGTGTCCAATATGCAGGACTTGGGAAAGAGTTTCCTATATGCATGAGTTGGGTATGTGTGTCCAATATGCAGGAGTTGATTAGGTGTGTCCTATATGCATTTGTTGGGTGTGTTCTATATACACAACTTGGATATGTATGTCCCATGTACAAGAGATGTATGTGTGTCCAATATGCATTACTTGGGTATGTGTGTCCAATACGCATGACTTGGTTATGTACATCCACTATGCATGAGTTGGGTATGTGTGTCCAATATGCATGACTTGAGAATTTGTTTCCTATATGCATGAATTGGGCATGTCCAATATGCATAAGTTGGATATCTGATTCCTATATGCACAAGCTAAGTATTTGTGTCCTATATACCTGAGTTAGGTATGTGTGTCCACTATGCATGAGTTGGGTATGTGTGTCCTATATGCATGAGTTGCATATGTCAGTCCTATGTGCACAAGTTGCATATGTGTGTCCCATATGCATGTTTTGCATAAGTCAGTCCTATATGCATGAGTTGGGTATGTGTGTCCTATATGCATAACTTCAGTATGTGTCCAGTATGCATGAGTTGGGTATGTGTCCCATATGCATGACTTCAGTATGTGTCCAGTATGCATGAGTTGGGTATGTGTGTCCCATATGCATAACTTGGGTATGTGTCCAGTATGCATGAATTGGATATGTGTGTCCCATATGCATGACTTCAGTATGTGTCCAGTATGCATGAGTTGGGTATGTGTGTCCCATATGCATAACTTGGGTATGTGTCCAGTATGCATGAGTTGGATATGTGTGTCCCATATGCATGAGTTGGATATGTATGTCCAATATGCATGACTTGGGTATGTGTGTCCTATATGCATGACTTGGGTTTGTGTGTCATATATGCATGACTTGGGTATGTTTGTCCTATATGCATGATGACAATCTCCAATGGTGGGTTTGATGTTCTCAAACATATTGATGAAGTTTACATTCTACATATTTTGCCAAGTATGAAGAAGATGCCGATTTATATATCTGAAGCCAGAATTAGGAATGTTCACTGAAAAGATGGGTGACCAGATGGTAGCTTTGACTGTTTTATCTGTACTTTCATCATCCTTATTATTAAGACAGACAGGTAGACATATATGTATGGCCTCCTTTAGTATACCATTTTCAAGTGGCTAAAGTAAAACCATCCATCCATCCATAAGTTGGGTGTTCTATGGCACAGCAACACAAGTAGGTTATTTAGTGCAGAGGCAATTGGAGTAAAGTGCTTTGCCGATGGACACACCATGGTAACTGACCCCAGCTGGTCCAGTGGTAGGCCTCAAATGCATGCCTTTTCAGTCTTGAGTCCAGAATGCTAACCACTGCACCAACGAGGCTCCTACTTACATACATGTCTGCCTGCCTGGATGCACACACACACACACACACACACACACACACAGAGTGGTAAGCATGAATGGCCTTCGTTTAGTAGACCATTTTCAAATGGCTGCAAGAAAATGAACTCCATTTATGAACACAAACATGCCAATACACACATACTGACTGTAAGACAGAAAAAAGACAGATTTGTGTATAATGGTATAATGTGAGAAAGTCTATTTCTTGAAAAGAAAAAGTACAAGGACCAGAAAACAAGCAAAAACATCCTGGTATTGTTATTTATATTTAATTGTTTGTTTGTTAGTTTTAAATTTTTAATTCCATTACATGCTATTGTAATGTAACATTGTTTACTGGATTTGACAACTAATAATAGAAACATTGTATCTAGTTCTTGACCCTGTTCCAAAATCAGTGACAGTTTTGGTAAACAACTTTTTTATTTATTTATTTATTTTTTATCTTTTTCATATTAAGGATCATTAAGTTTAGTCAAGGTCACACCTGGATTATGTGACAAGTAGCATATATCAATTGGTAACAAACTTCTATTTTTTTCCCAGAAGAATTAACTTTTGACCCTCATCAGGGTATCTGTTTTGCGTCTTAATTAGTCATATAACTTATGCTTTGATAAAGGTTTATTCAGTTGGACTTATACACTTGACACGTTAAGTTGTATTGTGTTGTACCCAGTTTGGGTTGATTTTTATTTTATTCAAATTATTGAATTCAAGTAATTCTTTTCCATTGGAAATACAAAAGTGCTCTGACAAAATTCTTGGATAAAGACATTCTTTGGAATTTATACTGAATTCAAAACTGGAATAATATTTTCTGTGATGCAACAAGAGACTATTGACACAGCAGCACTTCGCTGACCACAACAGACATCATCGCCTTTAATTTCGGATTTAATCAGGGATCAAACTGTTTCATTCAGGACTTTTTATTACTAGGACTTCTATTTTATAATTCTTGGATTATTTTTGGATTTAATTCGTAAAACCGTAAGTTCTTTTTTCTTAATTTTTCACTTTGTATTCTAGGGAAATAACTTATCTGCTAAATTTTACAAAGCTTGTTGTCTTCACTCTTTTCTGTGACTTATTTTAAGAGCATAGACTCGTTACAGTATGTCAAAAAAATTGCAATATGTACCATACATAGAGTAACAGGGATGAAATATTATAAGAATTATAAAGTGAATATTTCTAAAATAAAACACAACTATAATTAAAATGGTTGTAACAAAGTATGAAAACTTTTTCAGCTATGGAAATAATTTATTGCATTTGTACTCAATTAACATTCCATAATGTAAAAAATATACATCTCATTAAGGATACTATATAAAACATAAAACATTTAGCAATGTTCATAATTTAAATAACTGTACAAATATTTTATGTAGAACAAAATGCTAATTATTAATTATGACCTCCTCATAGTAAAAAAGAAGAAAAGTGTAAGTGACAAATAAGCATGAAGAAATTTATGAAAAACAATTCACTCTTCAAAATATGAATAATGAAAATTCATTTTAATACCTATATGTTTTAGACACATCAACAAATTTTCAACTTAATAATCCATTCTTTAAATTTTAAAACTGAAAAAACAAGAAGTTAAAACAAAAATGTCCTGCGTCTCATATTTGAAACATTCAGTCTAATGTGGCCAAGATTATTCACGATTTCAATTACTGACTGTATGTATTGTATGTCAGTTAGAATTATTCAAATATATAAAATTGTCATGGAAGACTGATTTGAGAAGCTAACTTTACCATGTACACAAAAGAAACATGGACTCAAGTGATAAAAGTCAATTATTTGATGCAAAAATAAACATGTATCAAAATGACATGGGCATCTGGCCATTTTATGACTTGAAGAACAGAGGCAATAACTCAAACTGATGGAATAAGTTGAACATCAATCTTGACATAGAAGTTTTAATACAAGGACTTTGGTATTAATCAAATCTGTCCTTCAAAGTTCTTACGCACAACAAAATTCTTAACCCAAATCCCAATCACATTCTAAAAGTTTACGTAAGGATTATATAACCTGCAACAGGTTAGAGGTAAATGTGGAAAACAATGTGTTATTCCCAATGGGTTTTTCATTGAAATGCATCAGAAAAATTAGAAATAAATAAAACATGAAATAATGTGGTCCAATTTTACAGTAAGCATAAATTTTACAAAGCATATATAAAATTCTGCTTATTTTCACAAATGTTCACTGAAAATACATCAATACAATGGTCATTTATTTTTGGCCCGGCAACCTCCAAGTTATAGAAATGGGACGCTACTCTTGCATCAAAGGAAAAAAGGTATCTTGGTTTATTGAAGTAAGGGGCAGTATGACTTCCAGGACAAAATTAAGTACACAGTAATTATGGACATAAGTAACACTACAGTACATCTTCAATGATATTGCATGGGTGTAATGCATTATGTTGGCTAATCAGTTTCACATGTCAAACACCTTCAATGATATTGCATGGGTGTAATGCATTATGTTGGCTAATCAGTTTCACATGTCAAACACCTTCAATGATATTGCATGGGTGTAATGCATTATGTTGGCTAATCAGTTTCACATGTCAAACACCTTCAATGATATTGCATGGGTGTAATGCATTATGTTGGCTAATCAGTTTCACATGTCAAACACCTTCAATGATATTGCATGGGTGTAATGCATTATGTTGGCTAATCAGTTTCACATGTCAAACACCTTCAATGATATTGCATGGGTGTAATGCATTATGTTGGCTAATCAGTTTCACATGTCAAACACATGAACTGACACTATTTGTAAATGCATGAACATTCTGCTGTCCTGCATCACTATATATACAAATGACAACTGTTTACAAGAATCAGCACAATGAAGTAAAAGAGAAAGTAAACAACCAACAAGTAAAGATTCAACAAAATGAGTTGAAACCTTTTTTTTTATTCTTGTGCAAATTTAAGTCAAAAATAAGATCCCAGCACATCAAAGTCTAACCTGTTTACAGCTGAATGTGTGTTATAAAGAAGTAACCATAGCCACAAGAAGTTGCACCTAACTATACTGATAACCATCCTGTTGCCCTTTAACAGTTAAAGGTCTTAGGGTCTTCCCATAACCTTTAACGGTCAACTTACTATGTAGCTCTATGATGTTTTATGATACTTTTATAGATTGGTGTTGACTTGTAATGAGATAAATATGAGGTGCATTTGTAACAAGATAAATATGTAGTGTATTTGTAATGAGATAAATATGTAGTGTATTTGTAATGAGATAAATATGTGTATTTGTAATGAGATAAATATGTGGTGTATTTGTAATGAGATAAATATGTGGTGTATTTGTAAAGAGATAAATATGTGGTGTATTTGTAATGAGATAAATATGTGGTGTATTTGTAAAGAGATAAATATGTGGTGTATTTGTAACGACATATGTGGTGTATTTGTAATGATATGAATATGTGGTGTTTGGAAGTTTGGTTGTTTTTTAAGGGCATATAAACACATGAAAAAGCTGTATAGTTAGTTCTCAGCCAAGCTGTGTAATGCTGATATCACATTGTTTCTATTAGAAATAATAATTATAAATGCAAAATTAAATTACTTGCAGCACATTTAGAAAAATGCAACTGCATTAAGTGAATATGGAGGTCTAACAACAAATGATCTGCTGGCAGATTAAGATCTCTTTGCTGCACACATAAAATCACAATTAAAATAACAGCACAGACCTTCATCTGTAATGGCATAATTGTGTTTGTGGCATGTTGCACATGGGTATAGGGTGGTATCGGATCCTATGTTTTATATTTGTTAAACTTTAACATGAGAGTGTTTATAAACTCAAAATGGACAAAAATAACGACACATTAGGTATGAACAGAAAATTGATTGGCATATATGTCAGTGAACATTCACACACAAGTAGAAAAAATGACGTTATGTAAATTATTCTAGTTCACCAATTCTAATTTAATCGTGCCATAAGAATGTAAAAATGTTTGATTCTGACCTCAATTGGCCTGTTTTAAGAAAATGCTTAAAAGATATGGACCTTGACGTGTTATTTTAACTTTTGTAAGTATTATTACTGTAAATTCAATACAATATATATATATATATATATATATATATATATATATATATATCATCATCATCATCCCATTCTCTATAACACTGTCTGAACCATGCCTTTGTATATTTGAGATTTTCTGGGGTTACTTTTCATTGTACTAAGTGAGCTACTCAATAATAATAACAATAATAATAATAATAATAATTGTTGTTTCCACTGTTATTACTATTATTATTATTATTATTATTGTGCATAATGCATAACTATAATATAAATACACTTAACTAATGAGTGCCTTTGCGAGTTATTATTATTATTATTATTATTATTATTGTGCATAATGCATAAGTATAATATAAATACACTTAACTAATGAGTGCCTTTGCAAGTTATTATTATTATTATTATTATTATTATTATTATTGTTGTTGTTGTGCATAATGCATAAATATAATATAAATACACTTAACAAATGAGTGCCTTTGCAAGATGAAATTGCTTTTGCCTTTTGTTTCAGTCATGTTTTTGAAATCCAAAGACAACTGTGCTTTTAAAAATATCATATAAATTGGCTCTCTGATGGCAAATTTATATATCCCCCTCAAAAAAAATATTTGTAATGAATCACTTTCCTTAATAATAACATCTAATAACCGAGAGATTAACAATATTGTATTTTATCCACCAAGAATTACTTCCCCTGAAACAGTTATCTTCAATTTCTAGGAATACTAGCCAGAGTAGTTGTTAGACACTTTTTTTTTCATACTTGCCTACAAAAGAATATATTGAAAGAATATATGATTGCTAATAATAATAATAATAATAATAATAATAATAATAAAATCAACAGCAATAATAATAATAATAATAATAATAATAATAATAATAATAATAATTGATCCTTAAAGTCTTCCTTAACCATTAAATATTGCATGGCAAAGTAGAAAAATAGACTTTTTAACCCAAATGAAACTGCAAAACTATTTTCTGAAATCCTGTCAATATTAACTGTGATATTAAGGTGTACATCTTGTTTGACTATCTAGCTAGGTTTAAATAAATGCATTCAATGTCAATTATTAAATGAATACTCTCACAATACAAACTGCAGTATAAATTTGTTAAACATATTATGAGTTCCACAATGAATTAACATCCAACAGATGTGTGTGCATGTGTGTGTGTCTGTGTGTTTGCATGTGTGTGTGTGTGTGTTAGAATTTAACAGCACATCAACACAATACTGGCTACATGGTGCTATATTAATGTAGTAATAATTATAATTTGAAAGAAACGATGAACTTCAATATTAAAAAATTTATAAAAATTTCTTCAATAAATTAGAAAAAATGTATGATAATTTACAATGACAAGTTACTAAAAATGAAATCTTCAATAAATTACATGTCTGATGCAATTTTTAAAATTGTTCTTCTACAGAAACAAAATATTTTGCTAAAATATTAAAGTGTCTAAAAGAAGTGCTTTTAGATTAAATAGCAGTTCTATATATTAGGTGTCATGTTTGCCTCTTTCTTTCTCCACCCCCCTTTCCATGTATTTATTATCACAGTTCATTCTTTCTAAACAGTATGTAAACTACTTTATTATGGTTACATTTTATGTGGCAAGACAACATACTGACCAATAACCGTGACTAAGTATAACATGCATAATTAGGGAACAATCTGACAACACAATAAGGTTATGGCATACATTTTGTACTTTGTACAAGCAGTTTAAAATATTAATAAATGCAATCTACAGAAAAGGGCAAAGTTTCAAAGAAAAAAATGATTCACAAAAAATAATATTGTATCTTTCTCATACCTACACACCAATAAAGCAGAACTAACTTGTAATTTGTAAAAATATAATTTAACAGTTTCTGTCTGTAATAATTATTGTCATAAAATTCCAGTTTTCCAAGAGAAATGTTTTCACCACTGAAAGTGACAATCTCTCCTATTTTTTTTAAATATTAAAATTTATTATCGATGATTGTGAAAACAAATGTGCTCTTCTTCTCCACCAAAGGCAATAACATATCCAATAGTAATAGGCATTTCCCTATACCTGCACTATACAAAAACTGTTGAAAGGGTTATTTGCCCTTTGCAGTGGTAAGAAAGCTCAGCAAGTTACAAACTTAGAAATAAAATGGATACCTGTTACAGCTCACAGTGCTAGGACAAACCTCAGAATTTTGGGCCATCTCAGTGACATAGCAACCGCTCAAGCAACCCCTGTAACTCTGTGTGGTAGGGTCAGGCCCTGAATTTTCCATCAACTATTTGGAAAGCCTCAGAATAAATTTTGAGGGAGGGGGCAGAATTTCTTACTCATAACCGAGTCCCTTATATTCATTTCATATACTCATGGTTTCAAAGAATTTACTACTTTTAATTTATTTGTTTGTTTCTGGGGAAAATGTTTTGAAGTGAATTACCATACTTTTCAAGTGCATGTTTTTATTATAAGGTCCATGTCTGAGTAAATATGTTTATGGAATTCAGTTTTGCATCAGTGCACATAAATAAACTCAACAACATTCAAATCTGACAGAATTTACTCATATCTCACACGATATTGTGTCAAGTCTCACAGTCTGGTACTCTGAAAGTATCATCAGTATATGTAAGTAGAAGTTTACAAGTATTCACTTACAGATGACTGCACAAGTGGTAATGGAAGATGACCTCTCTTGTGAGGAAGCAAGCAATCTAGTTAAGACAACCATATAGCTGAAGTTTAAATGCTTGAACAACTGATACCCAACACAATCATAATATCAAAGTACTGGACAGTGATGCACACAGGTATGATAGCCATCCTTCACTATAATGCTGTTCAAAGGAGTCATAAAGTGTAATGTGTTATATGAAAGGTTGTGATATAGTGAGGTACATTATAGTCATTCTCCACTAAAATGCTATTCCAAGGAGTCATAATATGTAATGTGTTATCTGTGAGGTGTTAAAAAGAGGTACATTATAGTCATCTTTTGCTATAATGCTGTTCAAAGGAGTCATAAAGTGTACTGTGTTATATGTGAGGTTGTGTTATAAAGGGGTACATTATAGTCATCTTTTGCTATAATGCTGTTCAAAGGAATCATAAAGTGTACTATGTTATATGTGAGGTTATGTTATAATGGGGTACATTAATAAGTCATCTTTCACTATAATGCATTTCAAGGCAGTCATAAAGTGTAATGTGTTATATACATTCTCACCTTATACTGAATTAGATTATATAAAGTATTACTATTACAAAATGTAATGGGATCCATGACCATACCTGCTTTATAAAAAGGGACTGTGTTGTACATTATAGTGAGGAATCACTGTACTATGTTCTATATACACCCATGACTAAGTCTGTTGTGGTAAAATGATTGCTTAACTCTCATTTTCAAAGATATATGCAAGTGGAATTCAGAAAAAGAAACTGTAATCCTTTTAAATTTAATCAGTCATTGGAAACAGAAATTATAGTATCTGTTGTCACAGACCTTCCTTTGAAATAGACAACATACCAAGAGTGCTGTCAGATAATCTGACTGTGTCATGTTGTTTATGGTATTTTTCACCACCAATTAGTGATCAAAGTTTTGATCATGTACTGGTGATAATCAATTGATGGAACCTTTTACAAAAAGGGTAGAAATAAACCCCAAAACTGTTGAAGGATGGATAGAGAGTTTTGTTGCTGCTACAATGCACCTTCTGTAAAATGCCTTGCCATATATAAATGAATCAAGAGTCCCCTGAAGGGACTAACACTCTTCTGGCTGAAAAGAATTTCCATGAATTTAATAGACTATATCTTCTATGTAACTGCTGAGCGTTAAAGCCAACTTTGATATTTTTGAGCAATAACAAGAGTCCTGAAGTAGCTGCTGTGTCAGTCATATTGGATGTAAGATCAGCACAGCACCATTTTTGTTTAGGACAAATTTGACATCATTAATTTGTCTTTTAGTGAAAACTGCATGTTAACAATATTTTTAAAATGTCTGCTGTGGTGGCCATATTGGACATCAGATCAGCACCATTTTCATTCTGGACTATTCAGATATAATAAGAAGCTTTCTGGCAAAAATTCCGTCTCATTATGACCATCCAAGAGGAATAGCAATAACTAGACTTTAAACATGGTCACCATGACAGCTATATTGGATGTGAGTGCCATTGGAATTTAGAACTACAGTGTGACCCCACTATAGCATGCTCTGTTATAACACGAATTCATATATAACACGGTCATGGTGTGGCTTCCGAAATACATGTATTTTTCTTGTACACGAAAAAAACTCTTTCTTTATAGTACAAAAAAAAAACAAAAAGAGTATTATCATTTTGGGGAAGAGATTGCTTATGGTGTGTCTCTTGAAATTTTATTCGCATTTTTCTCGTACATGAAAAAAGTTTTTCCTTCTTAAAAGCACGAAAAATAACTTGTAAAAAGTTTATTCAGGGATCTCGCAGGGCTTCACCAATGTCTCAAATTGTGATTTTTTTTCCTTATTGGCAGCAAAATATACCATCTGGTTATTTTTTTAAATTATTGGCAACACTGTTGGATGTTTAAATTTGTATATACAACCATTGGTTTGGAGTGGAGAAATTCAAAGGCCCCATGAAAGGAAACCGCAAACTTGATATAAAATGCACTGAAATTTATCTACTGTTACATAAACAAATTCTTTGTCCATAATGACAAACCATCTTAACAGTGCATTGTTATATCATAATCCGCTTACGTTGACATCTAGCATGAGTACTGTATGTTGTGAGATATCCGCTTTTTATTGTTGTTGACATTTCTGGTGGTGGAGATCAGCTGGATGAGTCATTATCTCATAATCTATCTTTCATCAGATTTTCAGCCGCTCGAAAGTAATTAATATATTTACAAAGACTGACATTTGTATGTGGATGGTAAGTAAAATTCCTCTTCATTCCACTCAGAATTAAATCCTTCAGAACACTCACATTTTCGGTAGTAATCCATGTAATCAGACCAGAACACCTGCGTATCTATCGTCCGTTTACCCTTTTGTAAATTTCTGACGCATGCATGGAAGGCAGCATCACCCTACTACCACAAATGTAAAAAACAAAAAAAAAAAAAGAATCTTACTTCTTTGTCTATTTAATAGACAGGGAGGAACAGTGTCTAAAATCAACTGAATGACTGCCAATTCCTTTCTTAAAAATGTACCCAGATAAAATAGTTTGCTGAAATTTCAGAGAAAACAGATTACCTCTGAAGCACCAATTGTTACAAAAACATCCTAAGCAAATGAAAAAATAAAAACAAAATCAGTCTCAATCATGCAATACAATTATCTGATGTTGCCAAGACAATAAGAAACAGGCATCTGTTTGGTTCTCCAAAGCTAGCCTTTAGCGATGACTTCAATAATTCATGCACCCTTCATCAAAGAAAGCCGACTACAATCTTCAATAAAAATAAAGAACCTTTCTTCAAAGAAAGTACCAAACTTAATTAAAAGCAATGGAATCTTATGGATTGTTTCATTTTCCAACGTGACTGGAAAAATGTTTACTGTGCCGTGAAAGTGTACTTTTTGCAGGAAAAAAGTTTATGCTTATAAACACTACCAACAGCGGATTAAAACAAAAACTAACTTTTACTGACTTGGGACGTAATGAAAAGTAAATGTGCTTCATCATTTGTTACATGATTGTGCTATTTTTTTCCACTGAATTCAGACCTATATGACCCGTGACAAAAAGTTATTGAATATTTTAAATCTCTGTGTGTGTGCATATTTTTGATGGAATTACTTGTATTGTGGAATCAATGTATGTGACGAGATTCGTGGGCGAGTACATGGTGTTGATACTCTATTCATGCAATACATTAGACATGTATATATAAACAGTATACACATATATGTACCAATGCTTGGTTCTCTGAATAAAGTAAAATATTATATATGCCTTCTCTGTTTTCACTACAGGTGCATTATTATTAAATTTACATTGATTTAAGATGGTAACTGTGCCAATGAAGCATGTATTTTTGCACCCACATTTATTACCTACCCCCTCCCACCCCCGCAAATTCTTTTAGGTACATGCATCATTTTCTTCAGGTAACTAACCTGGCTGCTTATAACAGGGTTCAGTCTATAACACGGTCAGGTTCTACGGCTCCCAACTACCGTGTTACAGCGGGGTCACGCTGTAATTAGATATCATGAGAAATCTTAGGTGAAATCCTCATATTGATAAGACTTTCTGTTATGAAAGAATAGTGATAACAAGATTTTCAAGACAGTTGCCATGGTGGCCAATATGGATGTCAGATTAACACCATTTTCATTTAGGTCATGCTAGATATCTCAAGAAGTCTTCGGTCTAAAATCCAGCTGATATGATCACCTATTAAAGGGTAGTAATCAGGCAACAAGATTTTCAAGATGGCCACTTTGTGTTGGTAAGCGTCATACTTCACACCTCAATAAATCAATGTAATGAATTCAAACAAAACCACATAACAGTATACAAATGACATATTCCTATATGCTACAATAACTTTAAAAACCCTAAAGATTATTATAATGAAAATTTATAAATATCACTCAGAATTTAATCCTACACCTGAACATAATGAAGACCCATCTATGGTAGGCTTCTAACCATGAATTTTTAATTCCCATTTGTTTTGCTGTAGGAGGGTTTGTGAGGCTTGTAAATGTATTATACTAGTGTTGACAACTTTGAGTCTGCTGGTGAAGTCTGTGTTTTCACTGACCCTGAAGAGTTAGTAGTCCTTTCTGAATACATAGCTCTCTGATTTGCTGCCAATTGGTCTATAGTAGGGCCTCTCCCTCCTTGAAGTCCCTGTACATTGCGAACTTGACCGTTACTGGTCCTTTGTTGAATCACTGCCATTCGACTTTCCACAGACTGCATCATCTGTGTTTTATTGCTGCTTGTTACACTCGTTGATGATGCACGGGGTCTCATCTCGACTTGCAGGTTCTGGTCATTTTCCACATTTCTGTATGATGCAGGCATTGCATGAAAACTATGCCTTTGAGAACCTGGTCGAGACCATAAATCCTGACCTTGCCCTGACATTTGGAACAATTTACAAATATCCCTCGAACTGGCAAAAACTGGCCGCTTGTGAAGATTATCTACTGAAACATGGCGCCCCAAAGTACTACTGGGAATATCTAGGTCATTGATGTTCACATACTCAGGCTCCAGTGACCGCCTTTTCAAATCAGATGTGGAACTAGATATTGATCTTGGTGTTTTTATGTTCTGCTCTTTTTCTATTTCTGCATTTGTTTTTCTATAGGAAGCAGGTCTAAACATATTGGGTAATAACTGAAAAATTTTATTTTTAGAGGTGCTGTGTGTTCCTCCTTTGTCACCACTTTTTGAGGTAGTTACTGCACTCCCAGCTTGATTGGAAGGTTCTGTTGTAGTGTATGAATCTGGCTGATAATAATTATCATTACCATAACTGTTTTTCAGAACTTTGTCTTTAAAATAATTTACTTTTATATCATCAGGTAACGACATTCCATCTAAACTGTCATCAAAGCCACAGTAATTCCGATAATTTCGATCCATATCACTCCATTTTTCCAAGAGTTCTCCTCTCATTGCCTGCAATGATGGGGATATTGGACTCCTGTTTCCGGCATTTTCTTCCAAATCCAAATAGCCCTGGACCTCTGAAACATTTGATGGTTCCAATGCAGGGGCACTTGGTTGTCCCATTACTGGAACAATTGATTTTCCAAATCTTGGTACATCTGAATATCCCAATGCTACAGGATTGGGTTGTCCCACTACTGGGGCATTTGGTCGTCCCGATGCTGAAACATCAACTTGACCTACTGGAACATGTCCCACTACCGGGACCTTTCTGCCATTCCTGCCATTCCTGCCACTTACACCACCATTCACATTTTGAAAAGCTGATCTCTGACCAACACCTATCTGTCCAACATTCCTGTTTGGGTACACTGGGTTCATGCTTACCATCCTCATGCCTTGACTATTAGTGTCAACTGGTGAAAGGGATCCAGTATCATGTCCTAATTGTGGATTGGACCTGTCCCGACCCTGATCCCTGTTTTGATTTTTAGCACTTTGATCAAATGACCTAGGAGACTGATCCCTGATATACCCTGAATCTGGAAGTTGCTGCTGATTCCTCACTAAATCATGATGCAAATTTTGTCTTTGCTTGATTCTGTCTGATTCTGATGGTTGCAACCTACTTCCATTTGTACCATTTGTTTGTCTCATATTGACATCAGTATCACTTTGAAAATTTTTATTTCTGTTAGAAGGCTGGTTCACTGAATCTTTTCGATGAATGCTTCCCTGATTTTCTGACATGACTGAACCCTCTTCTTCCTCAATTATTGCTAACTGTTGCAGTCTCTCTTGTAAGGTATCATCATGAGTGTCATTAACTCGAGCCTTACGTTTCACTGCCCATGTGTCACGCACGGAAGTCTGACCTTTCGTTTTTATTGCACCATTAGGAAGTTTGGTTCGATTTACAGTCACATGATTGGAGTTCTCAGGGTCTGCTGATGCATTTGTTGATAATAATGGAAAACCCAATGAAAATGGCGATGACACAGTTCCTGAGCTAGAATTTGTTCCATAACCATCATCTGGACTAAGATCCCCATGTATATTAGTGCCTTGATTTATAAACACTTTAACTGGCTGTCTAATTTGAGATTCCTGAGTTGGGCGATTTGTTTCAGCCACTGTTCTGTCCCTGTTTTCACCAAGATGAGTATCAATGTGGAAACCTGACTGTACCACATGTTTCTGTTCATACTTTTTCAAACTATGATTAATCTTTTCTTTATTTTTTTGCTCTTCCTCAGTTGTCATCATTATCATAGTGTCTGTTGAAGAATCACTTCTGTCGCTTGCAGAATCTAACACATCCACTGGATCAAAATTTTTCCAGAGCTCTTCTGCTGTTTGAATAGTGATATATTTCATTGGTGGGGACAAATGATCTGATGTCTCTCTAGATGTATCAGACTCTTTGTTCCAAATTTCATCATGTTTTGTGACATTTGTTCGTGCAAAAGGTTGGGGCTCATGAATTTTTGGAGCCTTTTGCCCAGCAGACTGATCTGTCTCTTCCCTTTTTACATTTCTGGTACAAGTTATTTCTCCAGATTGCTGACTTGCACTACCGAACGTCACTTTTGACAAACTACCCTGCCGATGTCTAGCATCCATATAAGAAACAGTATTTTCTTCATTCACAATTGAAAAATATTTCTCATGTAAGTTTGATGAACGATTGGCATGAGCTTCAGACCCAGTTATAATGACTGGTCTTGCACGGTAAGTATTACTTGAAGCCATGACTTTTCAAAAAATAATCAGATTTCACAAAACTGACTATAAATTCACACATTTACATTTACTTTAAAATCTCTAATTATTAATTCTCAGTGTACAATTAAGTCAATTGTTCATTGTAATAATTCCATATCAGAATGTAGTATTTTCAAGAGGAATATGTTCTCACAGTCAATGAATATTATCCATAGTCTTGAATATATGAGGATGCCCTTGCAGGAAAATATTGCAAATCAAGTCGTCTTTTAGTTTTTTATGGAATCTTATCTCTTGTAGGAAAGCAAATTCATGTATTACACATATTCAAACGATCCACATAATCCACATTTAAAGAGCAGCTAGCAGATGTCACAAAAATCAATCTCGAAGAGGACACCCAAAAGCCCATGGAATTTGAAGAAGCCATTGCTTTGATGTCAGATATGGTTGCATTTTGACAAGAATCATCACTGGACATAATACTTCACTGAAAAACAGAAAAGAATGCAATTAGCTTTATCTTTAAATTTTTTCTGTAAATTTTAAAGGATGGACTGACCCTTTACTGTCTGAAAAGAATTTGAAGAATTCCTGACAAGATCATTTTTTTTTAAACTGCTGTGGTAGAAATAATAGTTGCAAGATTTGCACCATTTTTATTTAGGACAATGTTAGAAGACATGGTGAAAATCCAATGTTAATACGACCATCCATTCATGAGAAATTAGTAATATGATTTTTAATATGATCATTGTGGCAGTCATATTTGAATTCAGACTGACACCTAGATGCCATACTTAGTATTCTGGTGAAACCATGTAATG
The DNA here is from genome assembly GCA_016617855.1 of Megalonaias nervosa. Lineage (NCBI taxonomy): Eukaryota > Metazoa > Mollusca > Bivalvia > Unionida > Unionidae > Megalonaias > Megalonaias nervosa. Next base: position 43,315 of record JAECUM010006128.1, read on the forward strand.
ATACTTCTTTCCATTTAGGGGCTTAACAACAGTAGTACTTTCAACCTCACTGCCATGGTGACCATACTTGATGTCAGATCAACACCATTTTCATTTAGTATGAACAAGACATCTTCTGGTATAAACCCAATGTTGGTATCACTTTCAACCAGGAGGAGTAGTCATCAGCTCTTCAAGATAACTGCTGTGATTGCCATATTGGACTGCTGTGGTTGCCATATTGGACTGCTGTGATTGCCATATCAGACTGCTGTGATTGCCATATCGGACTGCTGTGGTTGCCATATCGGACTGCTGTGGTTGCCATATCAAACATCAGATTGTTACAATTTACATTTCTGACCAACTAAACACCATAAGTAGTCTTCCTGTGAAACCCCATTCATTATGACTTTACACTCAGAAGAAGTAGCAATAATAAGATTTTCAAGATGACCACTATGGTAGTCATATGAATTTTTTCAAATGAACTATTTTCATTTAAGACTTCTGGAGAAAACCCCATGTTCATATGTGTTTCTGTTCAGGAGATTACTGACTACAAGACTGTAAAGATGGATGCCATGGCAGTCATTTTGGTTGTGATATCAGCACCATTTTCCTTTTAAACCATCTAGATATCATAAGATGTCTTTCAGTGCAAACTTTATTTTGATATGACCATCCATTCAGGAGTAGCAATACAAATTTTTTCTGGATCTGAGCAACTAGACATTGGGATCATTGTGTACTTAAAAGTTTCATGGCAATTCTACTAGGCACAATAACAAACCTGTGCTAACTCTTAGTAGAGCTATAAAAGTGTGAATATGGACATTCTGGGAGACAAGCAGGCAGATAAAGTGAGTGATCCTTTTTATGAATCTCTTTAGTCACCAAGCATGTTGACGTCAACACTGGATCAGGACTAACTTGTCATGACAGAAGGGTGTGGTGGTCTAAATACAAATGTAATACTAAATTGGCAAGCACAAGTGGGAGAGGGTGTCTCAAAGCCAAAGTGGTTGTAATACAATGTCGTATTGTAGATAAACAGCTACAGTGTCACAGGATAATTACACTTTTCTGACTCACCAATAAATCACCATAGGTGTTATTCCAGCGATCTTTATTGTTACACAAAATTAAACTGTCATTTATTACACCTGTCAAGAGAAAGCCCAGTAACAGAAGCATTCCACAGGCTCTATGCCCAACATGATTTATACATCTATCATGCCTGTCTATCATATAATGGTCTTTAAATTTTATGATTCTTCTTTCTTCAATAAAACTTCCAAACAAGATAATCATGACAGGGCTATGATGGAAATATGGGTGGAGTGACCATGTACTACCACTTGATGTCACTGTCAGACCAATATTTAACAGGCCATGATGATAATTTTAGGCTTGAAAACAGTGAGGTGGGCTAGTGTTTATTTTCATTAATACACTGGACTAGTTAATAAATGAAACTCATAACTTCAACACCTGTTATATTAGTAGGATGGCATGAATAAATGAGTAGATTAACATGTGATAGCAGTAATTATTTTGTATTTCTAGTAGAGGTAAACATTCATGATGGACTGGGAGAGATAAACTCTGTGAAAAAAAATATCTCTAAGCTACATGATGTGTTTAATGCATTCAACCCCCACTGTATAACACGAAATCTGGTGAATTTATAACCCCCACCTAGCATGTAAAAAACACAGAAGAGTAAATACACTGATCTGTGATTTAGACCTTAAGGCTATGACCTGAACTGTGACAGCTAACACATCTTCTACAATAGGTACACAAATGTAGCATGTTATATACAAGTGAGCAAGACTATTCTGACTAAATAACCCAGAAAAGTGTGCTAGTCTAAATATAAATGTTTTACTAAATCGCTAATGAAACAATGTTAGGCACTTGAAGCAGACTCTGAAAATAGCAGACCAATAGGTCTCAATGACCACGACCTTAACATGTAGGTCAAGGTAGGAAGTCCTCAACTACACTTTCTGCTTGCCACTGAAACCATTCACTTCTTATTTGTCCTTCACCACTGACCTTTAACCCAAAATCTATAGGTTTCTTACTTAGCCTAGGTGCATGCCATGCACAGTTTGTTAAAGGAACATACTCGAGAACAGAAGCTATTGTGCAAAATCCATTTGTCTTTAAGTCACAATACCATTAACCTTTGATCATTTTTTTGCACCAAAATCATCATGCCTCTTTTTATCTTAAATGTAAGCCCCCTTCCAATCATTGGTCAAGATATGTGGTACTGAACTAAAGTATTATTCAAAAAACATTTTTCTTCTTTCAGTCACAGTGAACTTGACCTTTGACCCAAAATCAAGAGGCTTCTTTTGTACATTTAAGTGCTAGAATTTCACAACCTTTGGTCAATGTATGCAATCTAGAACCAATGTTTTTATGCAAAAATCATTTTTCTTCCTTTAGTCAGTGACCTTGGCACTGACCTACCAAATTAAATGGTTTCTTTCTTACCTAAAGTACAAGTCATTCACAAACTTTGGTTAAGGTACAGGGTCAAGAACTGAGGTGCATGTGCAAAAAATATTTTTCCATTGTCAACTACAGTGACCTTTTGACCCTAATATCAACAGGATTCTTCCTTTGTCAGATGTAATTAATCTGCAAAACTTAGTTCAAATAAATCTTAATTCAGTCAGAGTGATCTTGACCTTTGAACTTTTGACCCCAAAGTCAACAGACTTCTTCCTTTGTTTGACCAAAGGGATTCTTAGTACATATGGCACATACAATCAAAGGGATTCTTAGTACATATGACCAAAGGGATTTTTAATGTAGGAAAAAGTAAAATATATATAGCACTTCCAATATCAGGTTTCTAACTAGCAATATGCTGAATGTGTGAGTTTGGTAAATATGGGAATTTCAAAGATAGATGTGGGTGAAGCAATGATAAAACTAATGTAAGTTGGGTGTGAGAACAGGGGGAAAATATATCAATAGCTAGTCAGGCTTTTGGGTTTCAGGAAGGTTTTGACAAATCTAGGTAAACATGTCAGCATCATGACATATCTGGATAACTGGGTCATATTCCTGCTGTTTCAGCACCATTTAGTTATGGTATGATCTGGGGAGAAGGGAGCTGTCATTCATCTAGTAATGGTTAGCCAATCATATTCTGTATGTGGGGAAAGGGTGTGGGATTACAATATATATATATATATATATATATATATATATATATATACGAAGTATAGTGAGGGACAGAAAGCAGAAAGAAAAGCAACAAGAAAGCAGAGAAAGCAGAAGAAAATGGGACAGCAGAGATAACAGGTAGTTGGAAATAAGAATCAGACAGATATACAAGATGGGGGTTAAGAGAAAGGATAAATAATTGACATTATGGAGTGAAAGATATTCTGAGTGGACAAAGATGGTAAGAAACAATGTAGATAAACATTAGTGTAGAATTTGCAGAGGTGGACAGAATTAGTGTGTATATTGGACATAAACTGTGGATTGCAATATGACTTAGTATTTTAATTAGAAACCACTGGTCCCTGCCTCACTCTGAAGTCAACAGAAAGACCCAACAGGTCAGGCAGACCACACCTAATGGGTCAGACAGACCACAACCAACAGGTCAGACAGACCACACCTAATGGGTCAGACAGACCACACCCAACAGGTCAGACAGACCACACCCAACAGGTCAGACAGACCACACCCAACTACTCAACCCCAGATATGAAAAGGTAACAAACAGATACAGTAAAAACTGTCATGAGCGACCACCTGTCATATCCAACCACAATCGTAATGCATGGATCGATTTTATTATATAAACGCTCTGTTATGAGCAACCACCTGCTGAACGCGACCAGCGACCACGATAACTTGGCAAAATATGTATTTTGACACTGCTATGAACAACCGCATCGCAAAAATGAGGATAAACTCCACTGACCTTTATTTAATCCCTGTAAGAATGACCGCTCATACCATTCTAAATAAAAACAAAAAAATTTTAAAAAATAGGCTGGCTACCGATGTCTGAATATTTTAGCTATGCTTATAGTGTTTTATAGTTTCTGTCGTAAACCAGACTAAAGTATATGTAGATTATTTCTTAGTCTGGTTCCCTGCTTCGTATGCTCCATGCGTTGTTCTCCACTATTTGTATAGGGAGCATACAAAGCAGGGAACCAGACTAATTATTTCCGCACTTAGCCTGCTTCCCGGCCTTAACCGCAGGACCCGACATCAATGTGAATGACCATATCACGAGAATAGACAGACACCACTGACCTATATGTAATCAATTGTTACAACGACCACTTGATTAGTAACGATTGTTCTGATTAAAAAACAAGCATAAAAGGAATATTTAAAAAAAAAAGGATTCTTGCTACCGATGATGGATGCTACAGTCCATAAACCAGGCTAATGTACATGTCACGAATTGCTGTTGTGGTGCCAAAGTTGACGAAGTGGTCACGTATATTGTTTGTCTTTAGAGTTAATCCATATTGCCGGGGTGAATAAGGTCATTGTCTATTAAACCAGCAGGAGAGAACGGTTTGTGGGATTTGATTGATAATGTTCAAGACTTGTGATGTTTGTTGTTTTTCCCCCCGATGTTAAGTGATTACAGCCCAATCACAAAGCTGTTGTCTATTCAAGTTGGTGCGACTGGGTTACACACTTAGCTTATAGAGTTAATCCTAGTACGTCATCTTTGAATGAAGCCGTTGACTTTTGTCTCTGAGTAAATGGTTCTGTTTCCAGATGAGATAATTGTTTCTTTTTATTTCATTAATTGTTAGATATGCAATGCACATGTATAGTTTTTTCATATTTTCCCACAGCCCAGTCAAAACCGTCTTTACGTTCGATATTACAACTGAGCACTAATAATTTTAACACCTAGAACCTTAATGACAAAGGATGACCCTCCAACTAAAAAGAGACAAATTTTAAGGCTGGAGATAATAATTACTGTAACTGAAAGAAGTGAAAAAGAGCAGACCACTTGCAAAAAAGCAGTTTAAATGTTGGTAAAACAAATTTAGGTTGTTATAAAGAAAAGGAAGTAATTCAGAAACAATTTCATATGCTAAAATATGTGATCTTCAGATGTAAATGTGACTTTATGTTTAATGACAGAAGTATATCTTTATTGCTATATAATTCTGTTTTTAGATGAATGCATACAATATTTTAGCAAGAAATATGAATAAAGAATAAAATATATGTACAGTGATTGTGGTTAATTTTCTTTAAATTGTTCTGAAAATGGACCTTGGAAACTTGTCTTTTTGTACAAGCCTGCTATGAGAGACCACCTGTCTTGAGAGACTGCTTTTTGTTGGCAGAAGGGGCGATCTCTCATAACAGGTTTTACTGTATACAATCAGGCAGACAACATCGTAACATTATATATACTACTTTTTGGTGGTTGTTTAGAGACCCAAATCATTGACCTTTGACTCTAAATTCAAGACAGGATCTGAGGTATATAGCATCCAGTAACCTCAGTCTGATTTAAATCAGATCTCCACTTTCCTATGTGAAGATCTGACAGCAACCATGTAGGTGTCATGTTCAGATGACCTTTGAATCAGCCAATGGAAATGTGGCTTTGAAAAAATCTGAAAGTGAATAAAATCAGTTCAGCACACATTGATGCTCTTCAGCCACACTGTCCTGTCTCCCAAACATGAAGATTTAAGACTTCACCTGATTGGCTGATAAAATCAGCGATCATGGTAATAGCAAAGGTCACCAGAATATGACCCATAAGCGGTGACTGTCTGATCTTCATGCAGGACAGTGGAGATCTGATTTTAATCAGAGTGACGGTAACCTTATATTTCCCAAGTGTTATAAATTTATCTCAAAATGGCCTATAAATAATCATACAGTGTTTGTGTGTGTGACAGAGAGATGAACATATTGATGGCTAGGTGAAAACAAAAACAGATGGCTGGATAGATGAAATATGTACCCTGCTTTTCATGAAAACATCTTCAAGGGAACAATATTCATAAGTATATGGTATTTATCTGATAAATCCTCTCACCTGGTTTTAAAACAATCTGGCAAATATTCACTAAGGATATATTTGTCTGATAATATACCCACCCCTACATTTTGACAAATTTATTAGGCAGTACACTTGGTCTTATTATGATAGAAATACAGTATTGTAAACAATATCCTCCCACACACACACATGCCAGGCCTATGCTACTCCCACAAAGCCTGTGGTCATCACTTATTTACAATGGATTTATTCAAAATCTATCAACCATAAAAGTTTCAGTATCTCTCACATTTTGTCCCAAAAATGCCAAGGGAAATTCCTCTTATCAGGAAAAGTAATTGGATAAAAATGAAAATCAACAAAATGTCCCGAAGCAACATCTCTGCTTGAAAAGAAAACTCTCAGTTCTCCAACATTAAACGTTTCAAGCTGATCAACATTTCCCCATGTAATTCAGTATGATGATCCACTGTTTAATTTACAGGTCTTGTACCATAAAATATCAAATGTTACCCATGATGTACAGCATTGCTATTGTCACTTTTCCGAATCAAATTAAAATGTTTGTGGAAAATTACCATGACAACCCTTGTCTGCAAAAATCTTTAAAAGAATTAAATGAAATTATAAAGTCATACTCTAGGGTTTTATCCAGGTATAGAGAAAAATCTACACTCAGATTAAGCTGGCCTGGTGTATAATGCAGAAATTCAATACCAAAGATTCTGTACAAGCCAATATTTTTGCTTTTGCACATTACCCATAACTCTGAATGTGGCAAGAAACTGTGTCCCATGGAACCAGTATTAAAAAATTTTGCCTGAAACAAAACTCAAACAAGAGTCCCTCCATGGGACTGATGCTCCATCATCTGAAAAGAATTTCCAGGAATTCAAAGATAAGACCCTATCTTCTTTGTAACTGCCGAATGTTGAAACCAGCTCTGTTATTTCTCAGCTATACGATTTTCAAATTAGCTACTGAGATAGCCATAGTGTATATAAGTTCAGCATAATTTTCTTTTACGACAAAATAGACATCTTTAGAAGACTGATTAATTTCCCATACCAACATGGCCATCTATGCAGGCGATTTAGTCATACGATTGTCAATATGTTCATTTTGGCAGCCTTATTAGCTGTCTACAGGGCACCATTTTTATTTAGGACCAACTAGACATCATAAGAAGTCTTTTGGTGAAACCCAGTGTTGATATGATCATCAAATCTGAAGCAGTAGGAACTTCACAGTGAGATGTCATCATACGAATGCACACATTCATTTATTTACCATTTCAGTCAAGTTGATACAATACAGTGCCCCAATTATACAACAATAATCACACTCTAAAAAAAGTTTTCTTTACATTTCAGATCTACAGATGGTAGATCTAAATATCAAGTTGATATGGTCAGTTTGTTTCAAAACAGAATTTTATAATGTTGAATGTTATTATGGTACTTTAGAAATCAATGCTTCAAAATATGTATCATACGGTATTTCTATAAATGAAACAAAAGACACTTTAACCTGTGGCAGTTTGTGTACTGTATTTATCTATCTACAGCATTAAATGCCAGAAGACCTATACCATCCACTGTAAATGAAATAGCAATGGCCAATCAAAGGAACAGTACAGACCCAGGCCTACAATCCCGTAAGACCAGAGTTCTCCCCGGAAATTTTGAACCATGTTGTGTTCAGCACATAAGCAGTGTAGTGTTATTAACACCAAAGACAATCATGCAAGCAGTGTAGTGCTATTAACACCAAAGACAAGCATGCATGCCTTGCCAGTAGCTTCTCATGGGTCGGTGGTTCTTTCCGCAGATTTCCCGGTTTCTTCCTCCACCATTAATACTGGCCGCCATGTATAGCCTATCGTGTGCTGAAAAATGGCGTTAAGCCCCACAACAGCAGCAACAGCAGCAGCAAGCATGCATGCAGTGTAATGCTATTAACACCAAAGATAACTTGACCACTGATATTCATTCTAGTTTTGTATAAACTTTAAAATTGAGAACTAGAAATAAGCCAATCAACACAAAGTAATCTTATATTCTAAGTCAAAAGGAAGCCATAAGTCACTTACATTTTCTTGGAAAATGGTGAAACTTGAACTGGAACCCACATCTTTCAATGTAAATTAAACATCTTGATAAAGCTAATTTTAATCCATAACTTTCAATACAAAAGTTACGGACACAAGATGAAACTTGCAATGGACTGGATGGCATGAATGAGATACAACACAATGGAGAATCAAGATCAAATTCAATTGGTGGTCTCTCGGGGGCCGAGGAAGACATGTTGTGCAGTCTCATCAACGATGGACGCGTATGTGGCTCCGGAGTCCAAATTCCGATGAACACAGGCGGTTGCAGGTGGGGCATGGGACACCGGTACTTGGGGGTGGCTGAGACGCAGTTTTGTGACATCTCTCACGGGCTGCAGCAAGATGCTGGCGGCGGTCAGCCTCGAAGGTGGAACTGGCTTTTCTGGTCAGGACTCGCCAGTGACTTCTGTCTGAGGCAGCGAGCTCGAGCTGATGCGGTTGAAGGTCTGCCCATTTGATGTACATCTTGAGGTTGTCTTTGTACCTCTTGTGAGGGCGGCCTTGGTTTCAGTTGCCTTGAACTAGCTCGCCAAAGAACAGTTGCTTTGGGATTCTGTTTTGATCCATGCGGATGACATGGCCGGTCCAACGAAGCTGGGCCTGGATCAGTTTGGCTTCGATGCTTGTTGTGTTTGCTCAATCAAGGACTTCCTGGTTGGGGATTCGGTCATGCCACTTGATCCTCATGATGGCTCTCGGGAAGCGCTGGTGGAATTGTTCCAACCGACTGATGTGCCTTCGGTATACAGTCCATGTTTCACAGCCATACAAGAGAGACGTCAGGACAACTGCATTGTACACCTTCAACTTTGTTGACAAGTGTATATCCTTGTGCTGCAAGACCTTGGTTTGAAGTCGTCCGAGTGCTTGGCTGGCCTTTTGGATCCTCACAGTGATCTCTTTGTCCAGGGAGCCATCATTGGATATTGTGCTGCCTAGGTATTTAAAGCTGTCCACATTCTTCAGCTGCGTGTCGCCGATGGTGATGCAGGGTTGTGAAGGGACAGTGTTTGGGGCAGGCTGGAAGAGGACTTCTGTCTTTCCTAGGCTAATTGTGAGTCCGAACAGATTGGAGGCTTCAGAGAACTTGTCCACAATTGTCTGTAGGTGAATCTCTTCATGGGCCATGAGGGCACAGTCATCTGCAAAGAGTGCTTCAGTGATGAGTCTTTCAAACGTCTTGGTTTTAGCAGCTAGGCGTCTGAGATCAAACACTGATCCATCCAGGCGATATCTAATGTAGATACCAAGGTCAAGGTCATGGATGGCATGGAGCAGTACCTGCATGAAGAAGAGGTTGAAGAGCACCGGAGCGAGTACACAGCCCTGTTTGACACCATTAGATATGGGGAATGTCTTAGAGGGTCCACTGTCTGAGAGAATCTCTCCAGTCATGTCATCATGGAAAAGCCGGATGAGGTTGGTAAACTTCTGAGGACAACCAAGCTTCTTGAGTATTACCCACAGTGCATCTCTGTTGACTGTGTCGAATGCCTTCATCAGGTCCACGAAGACGGCATACAGATTCATGTTCTGCTCAAGGCATTTCTCTTGGACTTGTCTTACTGCGAAGATCATGTCAGCAGTGCTACGGTCTGGGCGAAAACCACATTGAGACTCAGGTAGGTTATCTTCTGACACTGATGCGATAAGTCTGTTGAGAATGAGGCGAGCAAGTATTTTGCCAGCTATGGAGAGTAGGGAGATGCCTCTATAGTTATTGCAGTCCGCACGTGTGCCTTTATTCTTATAGATGGTTACAATTGATGCGTCGTGGAGGTCGTCTGGCATCTCCTCTTCCATCCAGATGCTGGTTAGCACATCGTGGAATGCCTCTGGAGTCTGTTCACTGACAGCCTTGTACACCTCCGCTGGCATGCCATCCTTACCAGGTGCCCTGCCACAGTTCATTTGTTTAATGGCCGTCCTCAACTCCTCTATCGTTGGTGGAACATTCAGTTGGTCATGCATTGGCTGTTGGGGTATTTGTTCAAGAGCAGAATGGCTAACCGATGAGGGCAGGTTTAGGAGCTGGTTAAAGTGCTCTTTCCATCTGTCCTTAATGCCAGCCTTGTCCTTTATTAATGTACTGCCATCTGCAGCAAGCAAGGGGGCAGAACCAGACTTTGAATCAAGATCACACTGTAATTAATCCCCCTTCCATGATGTAACAGGGACAGAAAATACATGTATTACAAATTGATATTTAAAAATATTCACCTTAAGAAAAGATAAAACTATTGGTATAGTGCAACCTTTAGGACTCACGGTACTAATTCAGTTCCCATAAAAAGCCTATGCAAACACCATGATATTAAAAATTCAATAACTTAGAATTTCTAAGTGCTCATGATCAAACCTATATTTATCAGTATAGATGAAACTTGGATGTCAGCTTCTGTGTAGAGAAAAGGATATGAGCCGTGGCATTTTCTGGACCTGCATGAGTTTGAAACACGTTCTTTCAATTCCGCACCAAAGAGTCAGGTGCTAATGTCAGTAATGAGTGTTCCAAACTCAACACTTTTAAAGGACCGAAATTCCGTCAATAAAACTATGTCTCTATTTTTTTCACTTACAACTAGGATAAGCTCTCAAAAGATTTTTTTTCCTAAAAAATAACTTACATTATTAACCAATCCTGGCCAGCCAAACCCACATATATTCTATTTTACATTCACCCATTTCCAGGCTGTTTCCCATGTTTCCATACAATTAGTACCATGTGTCCTATATCCACCCTTGATTTTCTTGACAGCCCGGGGAATAGTAGTTCAGTACATAAGTAAGCAATATGCACAGTTCTGCTTGTCAAAGATTACATTAGTGAATATTAAATTATATTGCAAGTTCATGTTCACCTAAAGAGCAATGATGCATTCAAGTTCATGTTCACCTAAAGAGCAATGATGCATTTCAGGCAACATTTAAATATTTTGAGCTTTATTTAAGAAATCAGAAAAAAAATTAAAATAAAGCTGTCTAATAAGAGTCACCTTTTTGCTATCACCATTTATCTCTCTTCAATTTAATACTGAAATATATTACCAGCCTTGTCATATTATGAAATTAATCAGTAAAAAGGTCAAGGTGACCATCTATATATACATGTATTATTACCGAAAAAGACAAAAATTACCTAAAATTCCTCCCAGAAGACATATAATTTAAAAGTAAAGTGAGGTAGACATATGTCCATTAACATGAAAAATATGAAGTTTCAAAACATTCACTGAAAGAAATTAGTGGAATGCAAAGTCACATACCCTATTTTATGTTCACCAATTTCCAGGCTGGTTCCCATTTTTCCATACAATTAGTACCATGTATCCTTTAATGGTATGGTTACATTGATGGAGTTGTAGTGAACACATCAATTTAAAATGATTGGTACTGATAAAAAGTGAGAACAAAGGAAATGACAGGAAAATGAAGTGGTTCTTCCCACGCACGTACACACACGGCTTTTTCCATGGAAGAACAGTGAGGATTTACCAGCAAATGTACTGGTAGAATGCTATAAGCAAGAGTCCCTGACCTGCTAATGCACCATACGATGGTTGATCAGCATGGTCTATGCTGTTTGTATTAAAATCTGGGACCTGTTCTGTCAATTTGTTTACTACTTATAAGCCATACAATTGTTCTAACAACAGCATTTTCTAATGTACAAAGCACCCTTTAATGTGATAAGATATGAAGGTACCATATGTACTTACTCAAATAAAACTGCAACCAACAAAGATTGTGATCTGCCATAGCAAAATGTGTCTGTAGATTAGAATATATGTTGTTCGTTCTATTAATTACTCCTAACAAGCTGAAGAAACCCAGATCTGTTGATGCAATATGTGATGGCAGACCTGGGTCTGTGTAGTTTGCAGTTGGACTCAACTTATAAGTAAGTACATATAGTAATGGATCTCTAGTAAATACTGCTGAAAAGGGAAATCCTGACTTGGGTAAATGCATGCCAAATGAATGAAAATTAAAGGAAATGATGAATGGAAGTGATAAATGCATAATCAGATTGCATTTTTGCAGGCCATAAATGAAAAATGATGAGATGTAATGTAAATGTGAAAGAAGTGCATACAGAATGCAAATTAAAATGCAAATGAAGCACAAATTAAATGCCGATTTGGTCAAATTACCCATTCAGGGACTCTTTTTAAATCCTTATAAGTATTCTCTACTTGGGATGGTAATAAACAGGGTTGGAAGGTTTACATGGTACAAAATTAAATGCTGTCCTATTCACCTTGAAAACAGGCTCCATACTGCATGCCAATGATAAGACCAGGAGGAAAGCCTAATAAAATGCAAAAAAGTTATCTCCCATCATAAGACAAAGAGGAAAGCCTAATAAAATGCAAAAAAAAAGTTATTTCCCATGATGAGACCAAGAGAAAAGCATAATAATATGTAAAAAGGTTATCTCCCATGATAAGACAAAGCAGAAAGCCTAATTTAAAATGTAAAAATATTTGTTTGGCTTATTATCAGACATAGACATAGTAAATATTTGCCAAAATTTTGCATAAAAAAGGAGTGGGGCTTATCAAAGAATAAGCATGATATTGACATGCATAGTTAGACCACACATTTGACTGACAATACATTAATACATTTCACAACAATACATATTGGTATAAATATCTACAGTGTTAAGGAGGCACAGACTAATCAGTTTTAAGTAATGAAAAAGACTTAGAAAAATAAAAATATAAATTTTTTGAAATTGAAAATATGAAGAAACAGTCATTCTTCATTAAAGGCTTCATTGGTCAATAGATAAATAAAATATATTTGCTAATTAAAATGCATTATATAAAAATGCATATCTCAAGTAAAAAACAGACAAAGAACTGTACTAAAATTTCTTGTAATTATATAACCTGTACAAAATGTCGACACTATATTTGACAATCACTCAGAGCTTGCAAATGGGTCACAGTTATGCTACAACAGATATGGGCTTGCAAATAGGTCACAGTTATGCTACAATAGATATGGGCTAATGCAAATAGGTCATAGTTATGCTACATTAGATATGGGCTTACAAATAGGTCACAGTTATGCTACATTAGATGTGAGCTTGCATATAGGTCACAGTTATGCTACAATAGATATGGGCTAATGCAAATAGGTCACAGTTATGCTACATTAGATATGGGCTAGGTCAGAGTTATGCTACATTAGATGTGGGCTTGCAAATAGGTCACAGCTATGCTACAATAGATATGGGCTAATGCAAATAGGTCACAGTAATGCTACATAAGATATGAGCTTGCAAATACGTCAGTTATGCTACAATAGATATGGGCTTGCAAATAGGTCACAGTTATGCTACAATAGATATGGGCTTGCAAATAGGTCACAGTTATGCTACAATAGATATGGGCTTGCAAATGGTAACATTCAACCTTTACATACATAGAGAAAGGTCATATACTACAATACTATTTGTAATTATTTTAATATTACATTTTGTGGTTATTTGGGCACTGTGAATACAAATTCCTAATTCACACCCAAAACAAAGCATGCCAATGCTGCATGTTCTCATTTACAACATAACTATAAAAGAATATACTGTAGACTTGTTTTAGATCTGGGTAAAGATTAATCGATGAAGTTACTACTCAATAATTTTTATCTTAACCTGATAAAGTTATTTATTTTACACTGAAGACCAGTGTGTGTTTAAACATTCTACAAACAAAATAACAACATATCAATGACAAAATATCTGGAAATTTATTAAAGAGGTATTGAGTCAAGTGTCAATACAGCAATTTTATTAAATTCATTACAGAAGGGATTAGTCCCACCCTGGGAGCCAACTTTGTACCCACAATTTTCACACTGGAGCAACCTAATCTATTTCATCCAATGAATTTATCTGACTTGTATAATGAATTCAGTTCCAGGCATACTTACCTTCACCATCTCTTTGGTTAAGCTTTCTTAGCATTATTATTTAAAGAAATAGTAGTTTGTTACATACTGTAGGTCAGGATCTGTTTTCATTTCAACATGTGTTCCATAGAACTTTCTGTCTCACTCTTTGGCTTTTGTTACACTGTACAAGTTATGATCTGTGTTCATTTCAGTAGGTGTTTTATAGAAATTCTATCTCACTCTTTGGGTTTTGCTATATGCTTTAAGTGTTCCATTTTGTCTCACTCATTAATTTAGGTTACATACTGTTAAGTCGGGATATGTTTTTATTTCAACAAGTGTTCCACTCTGTCTCTGTCTCTCTTTGGTTTTTGCTACATACCTGTACTTCAAGTCAGAGTTAATTTACATTTCAACAGATGTTCCATTCTGTCACACTCTTTGGCTTTTGTTAAATACTGTAAGTAAGGATCTATTTTCATTTCAACAACTGTTCCACATAGCATTCTATCTCACTCTTTGGCTCAGCATCCAAACTTTCCACTGGCTTCATAATTATGGTCATAGGAGGGGTTACAATAAAAGCATGGGCATCCAAAGGGGGAAAATTCCTGCAGATGTACATTAATAAAAGATATGACCAAGGGACTGCTACACGGATGGCAATTCCACAAATACAGCTAACAAAGAAAACTGCCCTTTCATGTCAAGTAACATCTACTAAGAACTGGCAGGGATCTGAATAGTTTTGCTTTTACCTTTTACCTAAAATGTTCTATAAGTACATAAGTATTATGTATAACTAACAATGAATTCCACTATGTAGCTATGATAGTGCCAAGCATAAGGAAGGAATGTGGAAAATGACATCAATATCCACTCTAGAATGACAAATCATTTCATGATTACAGAACAACAGGTATGGAGTGATTAAAAAGTCATGTTTCACCCAGTTTTCTCTGGTGTGTAAGAATTCTTAGGTCTTTTTAGTGTACTTGTGTATCTATTTTCACCTTTCCTCTTCCATATTTTTCTTCATGAAAACTTTCGTACAGTGGTCCATCTCTTATAAGGCCCCTATCAAGAAAGGCACCCCCTGATGAAAGGCTACTGTATCCTTAACCTTTGTACAGTGGTCCCCCTCTTATAAGGCCCCTATTAAGAAAGGCAACCCCCTGATGAAAGGCTACCATATCCTTAACCAGGTTAGAGCATTCCACTCCTACACCTCAGATGTTACCTCTGGTACAGGACATACTTTAATTGCAGAAGGAACTCGGGGTGGGGGGAACACTCTATATATCTTGACAGTGATTTACATTATAGTGCAAAAAGGGAAAAATGTGACTAAACGTAAAATACTGCCCTGTAACCTAGACCTTGAAGGCAGGACCCCCAATATGGTATGCTCTTGAAAAGAAAGGAAAATAAGATGGAAAAGTTAAGCTAATGACATGTGATCTTGACCTTAAAGACTGGGATCTATGTGGTCTGTGACACAATGTGTAATGATGATAGACAATTAATCTCAAATGAGTTTCAACATACAGAGTGGAAAAAAGTGTTGGAAAACCTAAAATATTGGCTTGTGAACTTTACCCTGAAGACATCCTCACTGTTGTGTGTGTGTGTGTGTGTGTGTGTGTGTGTGTGTGTGTGTGTGTGTGTGTGTGTGTGTGTGTGTGTGTGTGTGTGTGTGTGTGTGTGTGTGATTTGGATTTTTAACGTAGCTTTAACAATTTTTCAGTCATATCACTACAATGTCTGCAGTGTGGCAGTTTATAATGATGTCTAGCACTGGGGCATCATGCCGCAGACACGTAGCATGATGTCCCACATTATCCTGACACCAGGCCAACCAGTCCTAACACTAACCTCTTAATGCTGAGCACCAAGCAAGGCAGCTGTTAGATCCATTTTTATAAGTCTTTGGTATGACTCGGCCAGGAATGGAACCCACGACCTCCCGCATCCGAGGCAGATGCTATAACCACTAGGCCACCGGAGTGGTCTGTGACACACCTTTTTGATGCTGATGTACAAGTATATCCAGCTTCAACCCTTAATCTCAATGGTGGAAAAAATGTTTGATGGAAAATTTGTGATACTAATACATGGCATTGACCTTTAAGATGGGGAACTAAATACAATATGCAGCACATGTTTAGTGATGATACATAAGTATAACATCACTTGATCAAAAAACAATCTCAAGTTTTAAAGGAGAAAAAGTGTTGGAAAATTTCATAAATATTGCCACATAATCTTTACAGCAGATAGGAAATTGTGACAGAAAAGGAATCCATGCCCTTAACTTTTAACATTAGCATACCAAGTTTTAGTCAGAATTCAATCACCTAGACAATCTGGATGAGCTACAAGTTCTCTGATTGGTTCAGATAATACATATTTCACCATATACTACATGTACTGCAATTATCTGTGCCATATACTATTGGCACTGTCATGATCTGAGTCATACTACCTTGTCAAGTCAATGATGCTTATGCTACTGGCACTGTCATGATCTGAGTCATACTACCTTGTCAAGTCAATGATGCTTATGCTATTGGCACTGTCATGATCTGAGTCATACTACCTTGTCAAGTCAATGATGCTTATGCTATTGGCACTGTCATGATCTGAGTCATACTACCTTGTCAAGTCAATGATGCTTAAGTCATATAATAGATTTTTTCTTAAGCAAAACATAAACCTAGTCCTGACTTAAAACTAACACAATCATTACACACATCAAATTGGCATACAAACTATTAAGGCTGCATTACCCACTGCCATTTGGAATGAAAACCATTAAGGTTGTATTGCAAGAAAACTGTTAAGTCTACATTACATAATAGCATTTGGCATGCGAACTATTAGGTCAAAATTACATATTAGCATTTGGCATGAAAATTATCAAGTCAACATTACATACACTGTACTAGCATTTGGCATGCAAACTATTAGGACAACATTACATACTAGCATTTGGCATGAAAACTATCAAGGCAACATTACATAATAGCATTTGGCATGCAAACTATTAGGTCAACATTACATACTAGCATTTGGCATGAAAACAATTAGGTCAACATTACATACTAGCATTTGGCATGAAAACTGTCAGGGCTAAATTACATACTAACATTTGGCATGAAAACTATCAAGTCATGCATTTGGCATGAAAACAATTAGGTCAACATTACATACTAGCATTTGGCATGAAAACAATTACGTATATATTACATACTGCATATGGAATAAAAACTATTAGGTCAACAATACATACTATCATTTGGCATGAAAACTATGAAGATTAAATTACATTTGGTGTGAAAACTATCAAGACTGCATTACAAACTATCATTTGGCATGAAAACTACTAAGTCTACATTACATAATACCATTTTGTATGAAAACTATAAAGTTTATGTTACACACTCCCATCTGGCATTAAACCTATTAAGGCCATATTATATATTATCATATGGCATAAAAACTACTAAAGCTGAATTACTCACTACCACTTGCCATGAAAGCTATCAAGTCTACAATACACAGTAGCATCTGACATGAAAACTATTAGGGCTATATATATATATACATACACTACCATTTCAATTTGCCATACAAATTATTAAGACTGTACTATACATTATCATTTGGCATTAGAACTGTTAGGCTGTATAATGATTTGGCATGAACACTATTAGGGCTATATTATACACTAACATCTGCCATGAAAATTATTAAAGCTGTACTATACATTATCATTTGGCATGAAAACTGTTAGGCTGTATAATGATTTTGCATAAACACTATTAGGGCTATATTATACACTAACATCTGCCATGAAAATTATTAAAGCTGTACTATACATTATCATTTGGCATGAAAACTGTTAGGCTGTATAATGATTTGGCATGAACACTATTAGGGCTATATTATACACTAACATCTGCCATGAAAATTATTAAGACTGTACTATACATTATCATTTGGCATGAGAACTGTTAGGCTGTATAATGATTTGGCATGAACACTATTAGGGCTATATTATACACTAACATCTGCCATGAAAATTATTAAGGCTGTACTATACATTATCATTTGGCATGAAAACTGTTAGGCTGTATAATGATTTGGCATGAACACTATTAGGGCTATATTATACACTAACATCTGCCATGAAAATTATTAAGACTGTACTATACATTATCATTTGGCATGAGAACTGTTAGGCTGTATAATGATTTGGCATGAACACTATTAGGGCTATATTATACACTAACATCTGCCATGAAAATTATTAAAGCTGTACTATACATTATCATTTGGCATGAGAACTGTTAGGCTGTATAATGATTTGGCATGAACACTATTAAGGCTATATTATACACTAACATCTGCCATGAAAATTATTAAGGCTGTACTATACATTATCATTTGGCATGAGAACTGTTAGGCTGTATAATGATTTGGCATGAACACTATTAGGGCTATATTATACACTAACATCTGCCATGAAAATTATTAAGGCTGTACTATACATTATCATTTGCCATGAAAACCGTTAGGCTGTATATTGATTAGGCATGAAAACTATCAGGGCTATAATATATACATTATCATTTGCCATGAAAACTGTGAGGCTGTATATTGATTTGGCCAGAAAACTATTGGTGCTATATTATACAATACCATTTGCCATCAAAACTATTAGGGCTATATAATACATTATTATCTGGATTTTTTACAGGGGGGTCAGGACTCTGTGCAGAGGGGGGTCAGGATTTTCAGAGAGGGGGGTCAGTCAGTCACGGCCGGGAGAGTTAGTATAAGAAGTAGTCTGAAACTAAATCTAATATTTATTAAGCATTTTAAACAGAATCTTGTGACATATTTTCAGCTTCATTTGCATGATTAAACTTTTTGGAATTTATATATATATATATTGTTACATATATGTAATTAAATTGCTTGTGTGTTAGTTTTAAAATTTTTTTTTATTTTAATTTTGTTTCATTTTATTTTATTGTAGTGATTATTTTCATGGGATTCGATATTTTGTTCAAGTAAATTCTGTTTATTTAGAATGAAAAACCTATTACAGAAGCATTATTTTTAGCTCACTCTGGTACACAGTTTTGTAAACATCGAGTGATAATGATTGGCTATTTCCAAGGTCATTTTGGTCTATGTATTAGCTGAGTTGTAAACAGCCTTTCTTTTTTTAGTTTATTTTCAGTGAGAATTAGGTCCTTAGATAGGGCTATTCTTGCATACGCGATAAATGGCATTTTATTTTATTGTGATGTTCAAATTAGTAAATCACGTAGCCTATCACGTGGAGTACCATGTGATCTAAAATCGAGGCTTAAAACAGCTATTTTCTACTAGATCGGGTCAGATCCATTCTTAACACCTTGAGGAAACAAGGTGTTTCTAACTGTTGTTGCCAGTTTGATTTTTCATTTGTTTTTGGAATTTAATAATTTATTCTCTAGAAAACTAAACAAGTGTACTTTTTATAAAAAATTCTGGGAGAAAGAAATTCAGTCGAAATTTATTCTGAAGTTATACGGAAACATAAACTGTGATTCAATCAAGGATCTGTTACCACCAGTACAACGGTCTCATCTGACGTCATCGCTTCCATATTTGAATTTCATTGAGATTCAAACCCAAATTTTATTACAACTGTTTAGTGATAGGACTTGTATTTTCAATCTTAGGATTAAATTTTGGATTATATTCACAAACCGTAAGTCCTATTTCCAATTTTTACCTTGTTTTCTAGGGAAATAAATTATTTTGTTAAAATTTACAAAGCTTGTTGGCTTCACTCTTTTCTCTTGTTATTTTTGTACAAGCCTACACGTAACAATATTTGCAGTATGATTTCCGGGGGGGGTCACATGACCCCCTTGACCCATGCTGCGGGTGCCCATGTTATCTGCCATGATAACTATCAGGCTGTATTATATATTACAATTTGGCAAGAAAACTATTGAGGCCATATTATATATTATCATCTGGCATGAAAACTATTAAGGCCATATTATAAATTATCATTTGGCATGAAAACTATTAAGGCCATATTATATTATATCATCTGGCATGAAAACTTTTAAGGCCATATTATATATTATCATTTGCCATGAAAACTATTAAGGCCATATTATACATTATCATCTGGCATGAAAACTATTAAGGCCATATTATATATTATCATCTGGCATGAAAACTAGTAAGGCCATATTATATATTATCATTTGGCATGAAAACTAGTAAGGCCATATTATATATTATCATTTGGCATGAAAACTGTTAAGGCCATATTATATATTATCATTTGGCATGAAAACTGTTAAGGCCATATTATATATTATCATTTGGCATGAAAACTATTAAGGCCATATTATATATTATCATTTGGCATGAAAACTATTAAGGCCATATTATATATTATCATTTGGCATGAAAACTATTAAGGCCATATTATATATTATCATTTGGCATGAAAACTATTAATGCTGTATTTATATTTTGCACAAAAACTCACAAGGCTGCATTCATAATGATATGTTATCCTGCATTTTGTTAAAAGCAATACAGTATTGTCGAGAGATTGATACTCCAATGCACCAGATTTAACACCAAACAATTAACAACATACAATTACTACATCAAAGGAGCTTTAAAATTAACCAAAGATGTTACAAATCATATGCAGGAAAAAGTTGATTACTGGGATGCCAATTAGCTGAATTACTTGCTATATGGACCCACATCCCCTCCCCCAATTTTCACTTATTAGAAATATCATGTATCTAAAAATGAAACTAATTTGTCAACACAGATCCAAGTAACAGAAATCTGAAACAAAAAATAATCAAATATAATCTCATAAAATTTTAATTACAATGGTATTGCAAATAAATTATTTTTAGACTATAAATACTGTAATCATTAGAAAGGGAGTAAGACAGTGAGATATAAAGAGATTAAGTTTATTCTTTGACCTGATTGTCACTGAGTACATTGTATTGCTATGACAATACAAAATGTGTCATAATGAAGCCTAAGGGTAATCAAGCATGAATAAAGATGCATAATGGTCTGTAAAGGAATTCTTTGGTCAGAGCTTATATAATTAACTGTCAATCAACAACTAAAAGCAACCAAATCAGTGATAAAAGTAAGTGTGAATAGAATCCATGTCAGCTCAGTGTATGTTGATAATAGCCCTTTAATACTTGCATCCACAAGACAACCAATCATAAAATGACAATTTATCACACCTATGTCATAGTTCTACATTTTGACCAAATTTTGATCATTCTGATTACTGATAATTAATATATAATTAACTGTCAATCAACAACTAAAAGCAAACAAATCAGTGATAAAAGTGAATTATCTACAAGTGTGAACAGAATCCATGTCAGCTGAGTTAACATTGATCAAAGCTCTTTAACACTTGCATCCACAAGACAACCACCCATAAAATGACCATTTATCACACCTCCTATGTCACAGTTCTACATTTTGACCAAAATCTGATCATTCTGTTTACTGATAATCCAAATAAAACCTGCTGGGTCCAGAAAATAAATTTTTTACTGTATATATAAGTTACATGTACACCTCCATTTCAAAACATTATTTTGTTCACAATTTAGTTTATCTTCTGATATGAGATGGCTGGGACCCTTGAGGGCATCTTTGATGGCCCACTTATAAAATCCCATGCCTGTTATAACCTGTGTATAAATGTACCTGTAGTAAAAAGTTCAATATATATATATATATATATATATATATATATATATATATATATATATATATATTATCACTCTTATACCTATAACCTGCATGATTTCCCTTATGCAAATCCCAACACAAAGAATGAGTGTCGTACACACTGATATGCAACGATCCTGTTTTAAGAAAAGTAGTAATGTACATTTAGCACATAATTTTAAGTGATGAAAAAATTTGGGCAAGATTTGTCAGAAACCCATCCACATTTCTATTGCTGAGGATGTCATTTAATATTAATGTGCTCCATAGAAAATCTCAAATCTGTGTAATGAGTTAGATCTTGTAAACAAGAAGCCTATGAGGGCGCCATCACTCAAGTGATCTAAGAAAACTTCCCAAAATCCAATATAAGACCATATCTGAAACTACTGAGTGCTGATACCACCTGTGATATTGTTGAGTGACAGCAAGACTTTCAAGATGGCCACCATGATGACCACATTAGATTTAGGATTAGCTCCATTTTCATTTAGGACTAAGTAAACACCATAAGAAGTCATTGGTGAAAACTAAGTAAAAGTAGAAATAACACCATTTTCAAACTCTCCATTGTCACAGCTATAATGGCTGTAAGACTGGCAACATTTTCATTTAGTACCTGCTAAATAATAAAAAAACATCCCATTTCACTAAGACCATAAATTCAGAAGGAGTAACAATAACAAAACTTTCAAAATGGCCACAATGGCACCCATGTTGACTGTAAGATTGGCAACATTTTCATTTAGAACCAACCAGAGTCTATTAAAATTTTTGTGGTGAATATTATATGAAATATTGGCACAATTTTCATTTGGGATCAACTAGAAATCATAGAAAGTCTTTTAGTAAAAACCCCATCTTTAAATAACCATCCATTCAGGACGAGTAGTAATAAGATTTTCAAGATGACCATTGTGCTAGCCATAGTGGATGTCCGAGCAGCAACTAAGGTATGGATGGATGGATGGACAACACACAAAGAACAACAGGCAGCAGGCCATCCCCTAAGCTCTTCCAGTCTATGACCAGTAGAACTAATAATATGCTTACACTATGCCAAAAAATGTGTTTATACAACATGGATGCCCCATCACAGAGACTGAAAAATGATATATATGCAAATCCTAATGACAGTGTGACAAACATAGACATGGTTAAGTCTAAATGCCCAACCCTGTCATTGAAGGGCTTACAAAATAATAGCATGTAATACTTTCAGCATTTAAATTGACTTTATCTATCATGATAGTATTTGTTTTGACAACACAACCATATTTACTCATTTATGTAATATACAGAACTCTTAGTGGCAGAACCAGTCTGCTCACTCACTACCATATTTACTCATATGCCATATACATCAACTCTTAGCAGTAGAACTAGTCAGTCTACTCTTGCTCAAACCATACTAATTCATTAGGTAATATTACACCTACCAGTAGGGCCAGTCTGCTCTACCCACTACTATATGTACACTCAACTATGAACCACAAAACAATCACTCTAATAAATGCCCCCCCCCCCTTTTTTCCACAAAAAAATAAATTCCTACTTTACTGAGGCTTTTAGATCTAAATATATCCATTATAGTATTCCAGATAATTAAAACAGCACTTTAGTAATCCAATGACTGTTAGAAAAATCAAAACAATTTATGAACATCTTCAGTCAAACTGTGATGTATGGTATTCAATTCACCCACCCCCCAACCCTTGGAAACTGCACCACCCCTGGTCAGTATATTAGAATAACTACATCATTATTACTTCTGAATGCTATCTGTTTGACATGAACATTTTCACTAGAAAGAAAGAAGAGTTGTACATGTTCTTTCTTTACTGAATGTGCAGCTATACTTGTACATGCTTGTAAATATGTAAATAACAGTACATGCTTGTAAATATGTAAATAATAGTACATGTTTGTAAATATGTAAATAATAGTACATGTTTGTAAATATGTAAATAATAGTACATGCTTGTAAATATGTAAATAATAGTACATGTTTATAAATATGTAAATAATAGTACATGCTTGTAAATATGTAAATAATACTACATGCTTGTAAATATGTAAGTAATAGAGAGCCCAAAGGAGAAATAGTTCCATGTAACTGTTTCATTCTCTTTAAATAAATTCACTATTATTATTATTATTATTATTATTACAGCAGAAATGGGACTGTAAAAATAAACAATTAGTGTCACCACCTGGCATTTCTCTAAAATATATGTCATAAAGAATCAAAATTAGGTGCAGCTTGTGTTAAAAAGCAAGTGTCTTGCCACATATAGTGACAAATACAGCCTCTGTTAATGAGATAAAAGATCAGAGTGATGAGGTGTATTGTACCTGCTATGTTGACATTATCTTTACATCTCAGGGTTTATTCAGATTTGTATCAATGTCATGAAAAAATGACAATAAAAAACATCAGAGAGGAAAGAGTTATAAAAGCAGACAGACAAAAGAAATCAACACTGGAAGCAATATGACAATACAGAAAGAGCATGTTTCCACCAATATTGATTTTATATCCATGGGTCAGTGTAAATCCATGAAGATCACAAATAATTATAAAAGTTATATTGTTGTAAAAATACGTAATCTTGGAGATACAAGTATAAGTGTCTCACAGAGTGTTCAAAATAACTATTTCCCAGAAACTCTAATATATCTACCTGACAGTAACTCCTCAGTAAATTGTCTAGCCACTTGGTAGAATTATCCATAATCAGCAGACTTCACAAGAGAATTTATAATCCATAATCAGCAGACTTCACAGCTGCCACAGTGGACAGGCAGGTTAGCATTTTGTAAGGCCTTTCAATCACTACTTACAACCAAATAGCCTCATGGACTCTTCATCCAGTCTAAATGACCATATAGCACTTGATGGTAGATTTAACCCACTAACTGCCCAATTATTTGTATTATTATATTTTCCATCAATGGAGTTTTTGGCAGTGGAGCTAATCCTCTTAGGTGTGATCAAGCCATAGGGCCAACAATACACATTCCTAAATTTGTTCACAACTTGTATGTATATTACAGCAAAACTTAGATGTAACAAAACCTACAGTATATAGCCCATAATACTTCACCTTGCAAGATTTGCATTTACCCCAATGGCTATCATCATTCTTTGACATTTCCCGTTAAAGTATGTTAGATTTTTCCCTCTGATGACTGTAGCGTTATCATTATACATATTGTATATACTCAATAAGGTGAATTCAACTACATACACTATACATCCTGATCTGCTGCAGGATATTGCACCTGCATATCAGGGTCTATTTTGGTTGATGTACTGATTAATCCTAACAAACTACACAGACCCGGATCTGCCTGCACATTATGCAATGGAAGATCTTGGTCTTTGCAGTTTGCAGTTGGTCTTGTCTTATAAGTCAGTAAATACAGTATTAAATTGGTTTTATACAGCTTCATGCTACAGGTGGCAGCCAATTTATATGGTGACAGACCAAAGCGCCCGCCCCCCCCCCCAGGAACTACCACCTAACCATGGGAAGCTACTGGTATTAGCTTTCTAACATATCCTTACTGGTGAGGTCAAAACTTGAACTCAGTGACAGTGGTGAGATGTGCAAGTGATCTGTAAAGATAAGCACTTTAGACCACATGCCCACCTGAGGCCTCCATACATATTAAAACAATATTTTACAATATATTATGTATTGTGCTTATATTATTACTTAAACCCTTACTTGAGTGTACCAAAGTGTTACTTATATGAAAGCAACACCAACTTTCAATATGTTTTCCAGCAAAAGTTCTTGTAAACATTACCAATACATAATATAACAACAAAACGTCTATTTGGAATTTTGCACTTGTGTTTACAAAACTCCAATGCTAGACCCACCTGCCCTGATTTTGCTGTAGTCCCCCACTGCTTGCAGCTCAAGCATCTTCATTTACTCTATTCTGTCAATCATGTCCATACATTGTTTTGTGCATCCATCACTTTATAATATGGTATCAAGTATTGATAGTAACTGTACTTATTAAAATACTGTATCAAATTGAGAACCTGTAGTGATTCATCACTAATATTACATATCCTCGCTTATAAGTCAGGTCCAACTGCAAACAAACACAGACTCTGATCTGCCATCATTGATGTGCTGTCAGATATCACAGACTATCTTGTTTGTTCTATTGATTACTCTTAACAAATGCGTAGACTCACATCATGTGATTTCTGATCTGGGTACATGCAGTTTTCACTTGGATTTAACTTAGTATATATAATATATAATGTGCCATTGCTACCAACTGTGTCATAGATTTTTTTTTCCTCCCAACCTTTTTCTGTTCTTAAACATTAGTAACAACCCTTTACTTTTATTCTTCAACAAGCCAAACAAAAAACCAATGGGCACAACTATCAGTAAAACGACAAAAATGAGACAGCAAATATAAAGTATAGCAGATTAAAAAAGAGTGACCAGGTATGATTTAAATGTGGTAATTTGAATGTATCAGTGAGTATGCAACATCTTTGACTCTTCAAAAACTAATTCTATACTCTAGATTTGTTGACAAAAGGTCTGTTGACTAGTATATATGTATATATGCATGTATGTAGGGTTTAATATCACATCAGCACACTACTGGTTATAAGGTGCTAATTAAAGTTAAGGTCTAAAGCAGTAAAGATAAAGAACAGAAAAAAACTTTTGGAAGACAAACCCTTCCAAATCAATGTAAACATGGTGTACTACAAGGTAAAAGACAAAAGGTTAAGGCGTAAATCTTTCTCAAAAGGTATATAAAAATGTGATAAAGGCAATAAAAATGCTGTTTGTCAGAGTTACATTTGCAAAGTGACTGCTAAGAGTCGTGCAATGTTCTAGTTGGATGAGATTAACATGGTGGGGGGAGAGTGGTAGAATAAATTTATTAAGTGGCAAACATACACATCTGAATTTAAATGCAATTTAGAGTTGTTAGTCAGGTGAAGCACACAAGATACCCCAGCTCTAGTGCCACAAGTCATTGTCTTTCAAGTGTTTTCAATAAACCCTAGAAGGCAGGTAAATAGTGACCATGATTTAGGTACACATCCCAGTACAGTGCAGAATATTTTTTCCAGACTGTTGGAGCAAATACTGTTTCTCTAAGATTTGGGATGGTAACAGGTCAACTTGAAGGTATTGACAATAAAGATCTCAGTGTGGAATGAGAATCAGAGAAAGTGATGAAATTTATTTTCAGAGAGGTTTCAATGTAACTCAAACTTTTTGTAAGGCTGTAATTTCTGTTTCAAAATATGCAGGCTTTATTTGTAACCACCTAAAGAAAAAACAGTTCTGTTTATGTTTTAAAATTGTCAATTAGGCTTATGTTTTAAAATTGTCAATTAGGCTTATGTTTTAAAATTGTCAATTAAGCTACTTTTAGAACTATCAATTAGGTTCATGTCTGAAAATTTGATACAGTAAGGTAAATAATCTTTTCTAAATCCTTTAATTAGAAAACACCAAGAATCTTGCATATGACATTTTTTTTTCAAAGATTTATTTTTAAAAAACCAACAAATATAAATGGCTCACTTCATTATGTACAGCTGTTACATTTTCAATTTAATCTTTTTAGTCTCAAATAATGTTCACAAACCACAGGGCATTTAGAAGTTTTACTGCAGCAAACAGTGTACAATTTCTTCCAAATACAGTAATATGTATAACTAAGGTTCATAAAATTGTCATAAATTTCCAAAAATTACAAAACTTGAGCTGACTTCTGACAAGAAGGACAAAGAGGTGAGCTATAATTGTGGGAATAATTCAGTCTCTCTGAAGTAGTTTATGCTCTCGAACTCTTGGAAAGTGAAATTCTATACAACCAGGATGTAAACTCCAAGGTAGGTAGGGACAGTGCTTTTTTGTAAGAGTACAGTATCGATCGCATTAAATCTCGCAAATGGATGAGTACAACAAACTGAATCAACAGATAAACTATGAAACCAGGCATAAAGATGAATCAAATGAGATTAAAACAAATATGAGTATGATGGGGTATCTTTTGATATGAAGTACTGACTATTAGTACACAGTCCCTGATTCTACTGACGAGGCCTCGAGTGGCCGAGTGGTCTAAAGTGCTCACCATTACAGATCACTGCCATCTCACCTCTATCTGCATGGGTTCAAGTTTCAGGCTTGGCCAATGTGGGTATGTGAGAAAGCTTGCCAGTAGCTTCTCGTGGGTCGGTGGTTCTATCTGGGATTTTCCTGGGTTCTTCCTCCACCATTTATACTGGCTGCCATGTATAGCCTATCTTGTGCTGAAAAATGGTGTTAAACCCTATAACAACAACAAGAACAACTGATTCTACTGAATGGCAGTGCCCTTATCATTTACAAACTTGGCTAAAAGGAGTATATCTTTTTGCCTTATTGACCTATATTATATTTGACCTTGACCTTTTAGGACATAATTTGCTTAACAGGGAATGTATTGTCTCCCAGTGCAAATGATGATAATATAAAGACTAGAGAAGTGCAATGGCTCAACATAACAGATCCCCATTTCACAGTATACACCAAACCCCCAGCCCACGCTCCAGTACTCATTCCCACCAACAGACAGTGGCCTAGACATTTTGACCTATGATCCCTTTCAAGAACCTCAGGGGCAGGAACTATGGATGTCATTCACAGATGGTCACCGCTAGGTAGGTAGGTAGGTAGGTATGTAGGTAGGTAGGTATACTGGCTATATAAAGCTTATTAAAGCTTTAAGTTACAAAAACAAAAAGACAAAAATATTGCAAAATTCTTTAGATTCAGAAACCCTTCCAAAAAGTTCTTGTTGTTGCTGTACGGTTTAACGCCATTTTTCAGCACAAGACAAGCTATACATGGCAGCCACTATAAATGGTAGAGGAAGAACTCGGGGAAAACCCTGCAAAGAACCACCAACCCTCGAGAAGCTACTGGCAAGCTTTCTCACATACCCACATTGGCTGAACCCAAGACCTGAACCCACGCAGACAGAGGTGAGATGGCAGTGATCTGTAATGGTGAGCACTTTAGACCACTCGGCCAATCGGGGCCCCCTTCCAAAAAGTAAACAGTTTCACAAGATAAAAAGTAAAAAGTGAAGGTTATAAAATTATTTGAATGGTATATAAAATAAAAGATAATGCTGAAAGATAAAAAAAACCCTTAAAACAGAGGGTCAATCTCTGTAAGGGACTGACCAATGAATTTGGGGGGGGGGCTGAATTTTTTTTTCAAACCAGGATATTTTTATTTTCTCACCTTGTGATAATCTTTTTCAACTACTATAATTCAAATAACAGATAAAATTGGTACTTTTTTCTACAAGTCTAAGTAGGAGTATTTTATCAAGCTACCTGCTGGCCTGAAAATCTTTTTAAAATAGTCCCAAATCCTCACAAACTTAAATGGCTGTTCCTTTATATAAACAGTATTGTTTAAAAAAGTCAAAGACTTTCATTGCTGGTATATAATCAAAAGGTTTCTTAAATGAGTTCACATTGAAAAACTTGTCAAACAGGCTGGAAGTTAATACATTTGACAAAATGTATTCCACTGTCACTGGCATGGCATGCATTCTGGTCATGGTTCCATGCCTCAAGATGTCAACTGACAATGTCATTGCATACAGTGTGGTCATGATTCCATGCCTCAAGACATCAATTGACAATGTCATGGCATACACTGTGGTCATAGTTCCATGCCTCAAGACGTCAACTGACAATGTCATGGCATACACTGTGATCACAGTTCCATGCCTCAAGATGTCAATCGACAATGTCATGGCATACACTGTGGTCATGATTCCATGCCTCAAGATGTCAACTGACAATGTCATGGCATACGCTCTCATAATGGTTCCATGCCACAAGATGTCAACTGACAATATCATGGCATACACTGGTCATGATTCCATGCCTCAAGATGTCAACTGACAATGTCATGATATACACTGTGGTCATGATTCCATGCCACAAGATGTCAACTGACAATGTCATGACATACACTGTGGTCATGGTTCCATGCCTCAAGAGGTCAACTGACAATGTCATGACATACACTGTGGTCATGGTTCCATGCCTCAAGATGTCAACTGACAATGTCATGACATACATTGTGGTCATGGTTCCATGCCTCAAGATGTCAATCGACAATGGCATGGCATATACTGTGGTCTAGGTTCCATGCCTCTAGATGTAGCTAACAATGGCATGGCATACACCATGTTCATAGTTCCATGCCTCAAGATGAATGTCAATTAACAGTGGCATGACTTGCACTTTGGTCATGGTTCCATGCCTCAAGATGTCAAGTGACAATGGCATGGAATGCACTCTGGTCATGGTTCCATGCATCAAGGTGCATGCCAGCAAACACTGGTATGGCATGCACTCTAGTCATGATTGTTCCATGCTACCGCAAGCTGAATGCATGGGTCAGCTATGTGTGTCATACACACAAACCACACAATACCAACTCATGTGTGCCATATACACTAGCCACACAATACCAACTCATAGGTGTGCCATACACAAAAACCACACAATACCAACTCATATGTGTGCCATATACACAAGCCACACAATACCAACTTGTATGTGTGCCACATACACACAAACCACACAATACCAACTCATATGTGTGCCATATACACAAGCCACACAATACCAATTCTTATGTGTGCCATACACACAAACTACACAATACCAACTCGTATGTGTGCCATATACACAAACCACACAATACCAACTCGTATGTGTGCCATATACACAAGCCACACAATACCAACTCGTATGTGTGCCATATACACAAGCCACACAATACAAACTTGGTATGTGTGCCATATATACAAGCCACACAATATCAACTCAACTCTGTGATTTGTTTCTATGTGGGAGCAGTGCCACCCTACAATGATGGGATTGATGATCTGAAGTTTGCCATGGAGTTTCCATTCCACATATTTTTTGCCCGGTATATAGAACACGCAGCTTTATATCAGGTTAAAAGTCATTATTTGGAATCTTCCATTCAGACACAACTGACCATATGGTTACTATGGCTGCTTTATCTGCCCTTTCATTGCCCTTAATGCCAAAGTGACTACATAGCCAACAGTACAGAATACTTTGTCCAGCTTTTATAAGCAAATTGTATTTCTGTAAGAATAGGTTCTCAACAAAGTTTGTGAAATTCCATCCAATGGTTCTGGACTAGCTGTGGAAGGAGACAGACAAATGGCTGGATGGCAGACAGACACATGGGGGATGTACCAATATCCCCAATGCATTTTTTAAAATTGCATGGGGATAAAGCAACAAATATACACTGTACACAATCTGTGCAACACCTTCACTAACATTACATGATTTCTGTCAAAAGAAGTGCAAGTGCCAATAGCTAAAATTTCAAGAAGGAACACAACTGAGTAGTGCTACTGTACATTCAAGCCCTCACGCTGGTTATTTTATTTTTTCCTTCCCTTACTGAAAAAAATGAATTAAGATCAACAACAAACTAATAAGAACAGTCATCAATTTTCATAGACTGGTGTTCTCACAGGTAAGAGATTGGTATTCCCACAGATATGAGACTGGTGTTCCCACAAGAAAGAGATTGTTGTTCCCACATAAGACAGAATGACACTAACCCTAGTGTTGAGGAGACAATGAATATGCTCATCACCACAGGTAAAACTCGGCCATTTTCTTCTCTAAAGCTTTGTACTTTCAAGAAATGTTTTTACAAAAAGAAAACTACAGTCTGCCTGGTCTCTGAAAAGTCTAATACTTGTAATAAATACATTTAGGATTTTACAACTGCTTGAACACTCTGTGACTAGAGTACGCAAGAGTGCAACTTTTATCCATCATTAAATTTCACCCTTATTGTACATCAGTAATCACTTGTCACTACTTGTAAAGGTTGATAAAACCAATCTTGAATATTTTAGTTGTATACTTCAAGTTTAGTTGCTGATTACTACTGACAATGTCAAATGTGTGCAATTAATCTGGTTGATATGATCCATTTTG
Source organism: Megalonaias nervosa (assembly GCA_016617855.1). NCBI lineage: Eukaryota > Metazoa > Mollusca > Bivalvia > Unionida > Unionidae > Megalonaias > Megalonaias nervosa. The sequence continues at coordinate 75,238 of JAECUM010006128.1, forward strand.
TTATATCCAACATGATCAAACAGCAATTTATGGGTTGTATTGTATTTTATTGGTCCTTTAATCTTCTAAAATCATGGACACAATAATGTAATAATTGGTACTAAATGATGTGCTATTCATATTTGAGATGTTAAAGAACCCTTATTATGGCTTCAAACAGGACAACAATCCAATCTCCAACAAAGAGAAAACCAAGAAGACATACAGAAAACAACTGAATTAGAAAACAGTGAAAGTTTTTTCAATCAAGACATCATGTAAAATATTAACAAGTCACAAGACATAGGCAATTGCTTCCAAATCTCTGCCAAAAGCAGACGAAATGAAGAAACCTGTGATCACTTCAAAAGTTGTGTGTGTGTGTGTGTGTGTGTGTGTGTGTGTGTGTGTGTGTGTGTGTGTGTGTGTGTGTGTGTGTGTGTGTGTGTGTGTGTGTGATTTGGATTTTTAACGTAGCTTTAACAATTTTTCAATCATATCACTACAATGTCTGCAGTGTGGCAGTTTATAGTGACATCTAGCACTGGGGCATCATGCCGCAGACATGTAGCATGATGTCCCACCCAGTAACATTATCCTGACACCAGGCCAACCAGTCCCAACACTAACCTGTTAATGCTGAGTGCCAAGCGAGGTAGTTGTAAGTACCATTTTTAGACGTCTTTGGTATGACCCCACCAGGGTTCGAACCTGTGATTCAAAAGTTATAAATTTGATAACAAACTTCTTTGACCCACTTTGGAAATATTGCTCATGGACTAAGTGCAATCTAAGGGCATAGGGCAAAAGGCAAGTGGGCAATGTAAATTTAAATTTCCCTTAAATAATATTTAATTTTGTTACTTTCTATACACCCACAGCTTCTTCAGTTAAAATAACACTGGTCGGACAAAGTGCAGCTATGATATTTTGAAGGAAAACTGGATAGAGATTATTCCATGGAGAGTTCTTATTTTAACAAGTGGACTCAAAATGTGGTACATGAGGTAACTGAAAATGTAATTAAGGTTCATGAAGGCCAAAATTAACTTTGTTGTTCCACAAAATTGAATATCAACTAAATACTTTGACTTAAGATAGAGAAATTTAAAAAGCTGTGAAACTTCTTTAATGGAAATGTTCTGCATTTGTTAAATATACCTAATATGTACCAAAGGAAAGAGGTGCCTACAGGCATTGACAAAGTTAGGAGGGATACTCATATGCTTGGTCATGGGGATGGAATAGGAGGATACTGATATGTCTGGTCTGTGGGGACTGTATAAGAGGATACTGATATACCTGGCCATGTGGATTGTATAAGTGGATGCTGGTATGCTTGGACATGGGGATGGAATAGGAGGATACTGATATGTCTGGTCTGTGGGGACTGAATAAGAGGATACTGATATACCTGGCCATGGGGACTGTATAAGTGGATGCTGATATGCTTGGTCATGGGGATGGAATAGGAGGATACTGATATGCTTGGCCATGGGATAGAATAAGAAGATAATGATTTGTTTGACCATGGGGATGGAGTAAGAGGATACTGATATGCTTGGTCATGGGGATGGATGAAGAGGATGCTGATATGCTTGGCCATGGGGATTGTATAAGAGGATACTTGTATGCTTGGCCATTGGATGGAATAAGAAGCTAATGATTTGTTTGGCCATGGGGATGGAATAAGAGGATATCATTGCTTGGCCATGGGGATGGATTAAGAGGATACTGATATGCTTGGCCATGGGGATGGATTAAGATGATGATGATATGCTTGGCCATGGGGATTGTATAATAGGATAATGATACCAAGTTTAATTATTTTAAGCCACAGAGACCTTAATATTTCACCGACAAATCAATAAGCTTCTTCAATATTCCAGATGCAAGCCATCCACAAAGGTAAGTCAAGGTCTGTGATGAAATTCAAAGTTATTATACAGAAAACATTTTCTTCTTGGAGACTTTAAGTGAACTTCATTATTTCTGGACTTGTATGATCAGAGTCTACAAATCTAACATTCATGGTCTGTAACTGCTAAATCAGTACTAGCATCTGAAAGGATGGATAAGAATTTAGCTGGAGATATTTTATCCATGACATTTTCTAGTAGGATGTCAGATATACTGTTGATGAAATCCATGCATGCAGTCCTGTTGATTGATCAGTTCCAAGTTCAAATGCATTTTTGATTTGAGCCTCACAAAGAAATTCAAAGCCTGAAAACAACATCTTTTAATGTTGGTTAGGCTCACATCATATTTATTGATTACTCTGTCAAAATAACCTACAACTTTTTCTTTGCAGATTTAGCCTTTTCATTATCAAATTTTAACTGACACATATAAGAAAATAATCCATCCAGATGCATTCCCAAGAAAATTAATCATAATCACAATAATAGTTTCAAAGAGTTCAGAGATTGCTTTTAAAAAACCCAGATTCCTTGGGGAAGCTATCCTCTAGCCAACAAAATTCACTCTTACGTAACCATCAATACTGTCAAAGCCAGTACTGTGTACTTCCACTGGCTGTATCTATAGAAGCTGTGGCTGGTTTCAGTCCAAATCGGTACATTTCGGCATAAACTATATAAATATACAATGCACCCATATGGTACTTGTTGGTAAGTATGAAACGCACTTGCATAAACATTGCTCAGACATAACAGGATCTACTGCCTTTTATAGTTACAGGCCACAATTTACTTGTCCATGGACAAGTAATCTTACAAAAGTTGCTTGTCAATAAGAACAAATTTCTGACACAAACAATACAATGGATTTCTGCACCACTTTGCATATGGTACATATTTTTTTAAGTGTTTACAATCAGAACTTTCTTCAAGCAGATGCGACCTGTATGGTGTAGTGGTAACACTTCTCACCTATAATCCTAATTCAATCCAGCACATGAAAGAATCAGTGACCTAATTCATCCAAGGCATGTGTGTGGCTTCTTCTTCGAAAGTTCTCTGGTTTCCTCCAAATTAAGGATAATCTTCAATCAGAGGATATTCAACCTTTTCTGTTGTACGTTAAAATATGACCTTGGATGTAAATTGTGGCCATTATAAACTACCCTCCAGCATGTGGTTGTTATTACATTGTAACAACTTCACTGACATCATAATGATTCAATAACATGTCATCACAAATAACAACTTAAGCACAAGTTTTGAGGCTACTGAAATTGAATTACCACATTATACCGATAACCCCTCTGAGAATCAAGTTAGTTGGACTTGTCAGAAGAGATGACTTTGACTATGTTACAATGGACAAACGTAAGCCACCATGTACCTATTTAGTCAAAAATACAAATTCAAGTTTCTATAAAAACTGAAGTAAAGAAAAATGCAATTAAATTCAATTAATATACAGGCAGATTACAAAAGGCATTAAAGCCAAACATACCTTGAGGAGAGTAACCTAGTTTCAACACTTCGTTAGGCATTGATCACAATTAAACTTAATTTCTGCATGAAATTTATGTGACGCCTATGACCTACTTCCCTGAGTTGAAAGTATCCACTAAAATTAATGTGACATTAACAACATGTCCTAGTATTGCTTCCCCACTGACTACAAACACTAAACCACAAACATGCACAAAAATTACTTTGTGAGCCATATGTAGAGGATAGGTATAAAGTAAATTAGTTCAATAACAGAATCCTTTATATCAGGGACAGTATTATTATAGACATTAGACACTACAGAGATCAGGGACAGTAAGTATAGCATAGAGATTGGTCACTCCCAAGGTCAGGGACAGTATATAGCAAAAGGATTGGACACTCTTGAGATCAGGGACAGCATATAGCAGAGATTGGACACTTCACAGATCAGGGATTGTATACTGCACAGAGACTGGACACTCCAAACATAAGGGACAGCATATATCACAGAGACTGGACACTCCAAACATAAGGGACAGCATATATCACAGAGACTGGACACTCCAAACATAAGGGACAGCATATATCAACGAGACTGCACACTCCATAGATCAGGGACAGCATAGAGCACAGAAACTGGATGCTCCATAAATCAGGGACAGCATATAGCACAGAGACTGGACACTCCATAGATCAGGGACAGCATAGAGCACAGAGACTGGACACTCAATAAATCAGGGATAGCATATAATACAGAGACTGGACACTTCATAGATCAGAGACATTATACTGTACAAAGATTGGACACTCCATTGATCATGGACAGCATATAGTGCAGAGACTGGACACTTCATAGATCAGACACAGTATACTGAAAAGAGACTGGACACTCCATAGACCAGGAACAACATATAGTGCAGAGACTGGACACTTCATAGATCAGACACAGTATACTGAAAAGAGACTGGACACTCCATAGATCAAGGACAGTATATAGTGCAGAGATTGGATGCTTCACAGATCAGACAGTATCCTGCAAAGAGATTGGACACTCCGTAGATCAGGGACAGCATATAGCATGGGGACTGGACACTTCACAGATCAGAGATAGTAGACTGAAAAAAAGATTGGGCACTCCATAGATCAAGGACAGTATATAGCACAGAGATTGGACACTCCATAGATTAGGGATGGCATAAAACACAGAGACTGGACACTTCATAGATCAAAGAGAGTATATAGCAAAGAGATTGGACACTCCATAGATCATGGACAGCATATATCAGAGACTGGACACTCCATAGATCAGGGACAGCATATAGTACAGAGACTGGACACTTCATAGATCAGACACAGTATACTGTACACAGATTGGACACTCCATAGATCAGGGACAGCATATAGCACAGAGACTGGACACTCCATAGATCAGGGACAGCATATAGTACAGAGACTGGACACTTCATAGATCAGACACAGTATACTGTACACAGATTGGACACTCCATAGATCAGGGACAGCATATAGCACTGAGACTGGACACTCCACAGATCAGGGACAGCATATAGCATAGCAAATGAACACTCCATAGATCAAGGACAGCATATAATACAGAGACTGGACACTTCATAGATCAGACACAGTATACTGTACACAGATTGGACACTTCACAGATCAGGGACAGCAAAGAGCACAGAGACTGGACACTTAATAGATCAGAGATAGTATATTGCATAGATATTGGGCACTCCATAGATTAGGGACAGCATATAGCACAGAGATTGGACACTCCATAGATTAGGGATGGCATATAGCACAGAGACTGGACACTTCATAGATCAGAGAGAGTATATAACACAGGGATTGGACACTTCACAGATCAGGGACAGCATATAGCACAGATTGGACACTCCACAGATCAGGCACAGCATATTGCAAAGAGACTGGACACTTCATAGATCAGACACAGTATACTGCACAGAGGCTGGACACTACATAGATCAGAGACGGTATATGGCACCGAGATTGGACACTCCATAGATTAGGGACAGTATATAGCACAGATATTGGACACTCCACAGATCAGGGACAGCATATAACACAGAAACTGGACACTCCATAGATTAGCGACAGCATATAGCACAGAGACTGGACACTCCATAGATCAGAGACAATATATGGCATAGAGATTTGACACTCCATAGATTAGGGACAGTATATAGCACAGAGATTGGACACTCCATAGATCAGGGATAGCATATAACACAGAGACTGGACACTCCATAGATCAAGGACAGCATATATTACAGCGACTGGACACTTCATAGATCAGACACAGAATACTGCACAGAGACTGGCAACTCGATAGATCAGGGACAGCATATAGCAAAGAGACTGGACACTTAATAGATCAGAGATAGTATATTGCATAGATATTGGGCACTCCATAGATCTGGGACAGCATATAGCACAGAGATTGGAAACTCCATGGATTAGGGATGGCATATAGCACAGAGACTGGACACTCCATAGATCAAAGAGAGTATACAGCATAGAGATTGGTCACTCCATACATTATGGACAGCATATATCAGAGATTGGACACTCCACAGATCAGAGGCAGCATATAGTACAGAGACTGGACACTCCATAGATTAGGGATGGCATATAGCACAGAGAATGGACACTTCATAGATCAAAGAGAGTATATAGCACAGAGATTGGTCACTCAATACATTATGGACAGCATATATCAGTGACTGAACACTAAGCAGATCAGGGACAGCATATAGTACAGAGACTGGACACTTAATAGATCAGACACAGTATACTGCACAGAGACTGGACACTCCACAGATCAGAGACAGTATATGACACTGAGACTGGACACTCCATAGATTAGGGACAGTATACAGCACAGAGATTGGACACTCCACAGATCAGGGACAGCATATAACACAGAAAATGGACACTCCATGGATCAAGGACAGCATATAGCACAAAGATTGGACACTCCACAGATCAGAGACAGTATATGGCATAGAGATTTGACACTCCATAGGGACAGCATATAGCACAGAGATTGAACACTCCATAGATACAGTATATGGCATTGAGATTTGACACTCCATAGATCAAGGACAGCATACAGCACAAAGACTGGACACTTCATAGATCAGGGACAGCATAGAGCACAGAGATTAGACACTTCATAGATCAGAAACAGTATACTGCACTGAGATTGGACACTCCACAGATCAGGAACTGTCACAGCATATAGCATAGAGACTGGACACTGCATAGATCTGAGAGAGTATACTGCACTGAGATTGGACACTCGATAGATCAGGGACTGTCACAGCATATAGCACAGAGATTGGACACTGCATAGATCAGAGACATTATACTGCATTGAGATTGGACACTTGATAAATCAGGGACTGTCACAGCATATAGCATAGAGATTAGACACTGCATAGATCAGAGACAGTATACTGCACTGGGATTGAACACTCAATAGATCAGGGACTGTCACAGCATATAGCATAGAGATTGGACACTGCATAGATCAGAGACAGTATACTGCACTGGGATTGAACACTCGATAGATCAGGGACTGTCACAGCATACAGCATAGAGATTGGACACTCCATAGATCAGGAACAGCATGCAGCACAGAAATTCGAAATTCCATAGATCAGAGACAGTATATAGCACAGAGACTGGACACTCCATAGATCAGCAACAATATATAGCACAGTTACCAGACATCTCCCACTCCCTTTTGATATGCAAATGAGGTTCAGCCTAATTAGGTAACAAGCAGAATTTAGCTGCAACAGTGTAATTGTTGGAAAGCAATTTGCTTTTTCCACCTTTACTGTATTAAACTAAATAAAAGGAACTGTTAATGACATCCATATCAAAGGTAAAATGTGTTGACAATTCAGTATTATCAAAAGTTTGCTTTTTTGTACATTTGTAAGTGATAATTTCTTGATTTCTTCTTCACAATGATCAACCTTCCTGATGCACAGGACATCACTATATTTTTAAGCTCTTGGCCTATGAAAGTACAAAATTTCTCTAAATCCATGCAACAAAATGACAGTCCATTGAAAGTGACTTAAAGTTTGGATTCTTGTCTGAAAGTTTGGATTTAACTTTGTATCTAATTTGATTTCATGTTCAAAAGTACATATCTTAGCGGCAGCATAAAATATCCTGATAAAAGTTATCTGCATATTGAAATACTTAATGGATTTCTTGCTATAATGAAGAGTGGGAGATACCTGAAGAAGACTGCATGAATCCTACATCATCTCAAAACAACTTCATTCTTATTACAATGTTTATCATCATTGATCTATAACTTATTTAAAATCATCTTCATTAAAAACTTGATCATCATTGTAATTTATTTTTAAAGATTCAAAAAGGAACTTTATGACAAGAGTAAATCATTATAACCAAAATACTGGTGATACATAGACTTTAACTTAGTCACATCACAACTACATCTATCATGGCAACTATTGCAGCCCAGACTATTTACATGAATGTGTGAAATTAAATGACCATATCTAAATTTACATGTGTCCTTTAAAAAATGTAAGTGGTTGTGCAGTTTAAATGAAAGGTCTATAATTTGCCAATACAGATGGAGAAAAAGATACAGACAGTTAAATAATCACAAAAAAAGAAAATGAACAAATCTTTTTTAAGCACATACATTGCAAAAACTTCTATTATAAATACAATGGAAATTTTCAAAAACATATTTCACAGGGTATGCATGTTAATTTACTTAAAATTAAATATTTCAATGCATTTTGATCTTTAAATTTGCTAACTTCAGTGCATATAGAGTTAAATGCTGCAGAAGTATGAATTTCTGCATACATCTTGAGACTGATCAATCAATGTCAATGCACAGGCTTTTGTTTGACTGGTCAGTCAGTGTAATGATTGGAAGAAATTGGCTTAAGCGAGTATTTCTGAGTCACGATGTTGCATGGAATAAGTTTTCAACTGTTTATGCATTTAGTCTCAATAATTTAGAGCATCCGCCTCAGATGCGGGAGGTTGCGGGTTCGAGCCCTGGCCAAGTCATACCAAAAACTTATTAAAATGGTGCTGCTAGCATCTTCCTTGCTTGGTGGTCAGCATTAGGAGGTTAGTGTAAGGATTGGTCAGCCTGATGTCAGGATAATGTGACTGGGTAGGACATGATGCTACATGACCTCAGCATGATGCCCCAGTGCTACACATCACTGTAAACTGTCACACTGCAGACATCGTAGCAATATGAATGAAAAATTCTTAAAGCTATGTTAGAAATCCAAATCACACACACTCAATAATTACTTAAACAGTGAAAGTATTCAAAATCTATTCACTGCATAACATGACACAGAATAACATATCCCTGTATAACATGACAATGTGTAACATGACACTGAAATATGGCTGCATCCTTACACTCTCTAGTATCAGCCTGCCAAGACTGCATCTCCACAGAGAATTTGCGGACCTCTGCCTGAGTAATAGATGACAAAATATCACACACCCATTTGCCAACAATTTACATTTGGAAGATATACGTTGATCTCGTCCATTTAAAAGGTGATAATATCATCGAGATCAACAGTGCATCTGACATGTTGAGTTGTATGAATTTGCACATTTATACTAGTTTGATATCATTGAGATGACCAAATTTGTGTGTTGATCCTAGTTTTATATCACTGAGGTGACCAAATTTGTGCATTTATCCTAATTTGATATCATTCAGGTGACCAAATTTGTGCATATATCCTAGTTTGATATCATTGAGGTGACTGAAAATTTGTGTTGATCCTAGTTTGATATCACTGAGGTGACCAAATTTGTGTGTTGATCCTAGTTTGATATCACTGAGTGATCGAATCTGTGTGTTGATCCAAGTCTGATATCATTGAGGTGACTGAATTTGCATGTTTATCCAAGTTTTATATCACTGAGGTGACTGAATTTGTGTGTTGATCCTAGTTTGATATCATTGAGGTAACTGAATTTGTGTGTTGATCCCAGTTTGATATCATTGAGGTAACTGAATTTGTGTGTTGATACTAGTTTGATATCATTGAGGTGGCTGAATTTGTGTGTTGATCCTAGTTTGATATCATTGACTCTAGCTAAATATCATTATCCTGTGTGATTTCTTTTAACAGATCCCTATGGAACTTTAGGGCAACAGTGAATAGGTAGACCAATATATCTGCAACAGATAGGATGCAACTTAGTGATGTCACTTCACAACTATATCCATCATGGTGGATTTCAAAAGCCATCAATGTGAATGTTTGAAATTACTTAACAGCATCATTAAAACTGCTCAGTGGATCTGAAAAACATTTTGGAATTTATTTCTATTCACTCTGTACATTCATTTTGGAATTTATTTCTATTCGCTCTGTATATTCATTTTGGAATTTATTTCTATTCATGCATCGGATGTGAGAGGTCATGGGTTTGATCCCCAACCAAGTCATACCAAAGACTTCTAAAAATGGTACTAACAGCTACCTCGCTTGGCACTCAGCATTAACAGGTTAGTGTTAGAACTGGTTGGCCTGGTGTCAGGATAATGTTACTGGGTGGGACATCATGCTACATGTCTGCGGCATAATGCCCCAGTGCCAGACATCACTATAAACTGCCACACTGCAGACATTATAGCGATATGACTGAAAAATTGTTAAAGCTACGTTAAAAATCCAAATCAAACACACACATTTCTATTCACTCTGTATATTCATTTTGGAATTTATTTCTATTCACTTTGCATATTCATTCAAGACAGGCACATATGAAAATAACAGTTTGTTTTCCTTTAAATCTTTATTTTAATATCTCTCTTTAAGATTAAAATCGTAACTAGCTTAACTACTATATCCCCTTACTGTCTACCATTTCCATATATATAACTGCAAAAGATCTAAGTCTTTTCATACATTGTCAACTAATGTGGAAACCAATCCATTAATGGCAGAATCAATCAGTTCTGCATGATTAGGACAGGATCACAAACAGGCAAACACAAGAGCCAATCTGATAGCAATAAGTTACAATTGCTCTGGATGACATGTATATTTTTTACCTGTGATATCAGATGGATCATACCGTATATACCTGAATATAGGCCACATAGGTTTTGTTGGTTTTAAATGGCACTTTTAACACATTATTGGCTAAATAACACAAAAGAATGGGAAACTAGGTGTTTTTCCCAGGGACACACCTAGGCAGCCAATCGAATTTAGCCTGGTTGGGTATCTAACCTTTGTCGTTGGGTATCTAACCTGTGTTTCTTGGATTATGACTATGCTCTATCAAATGAGTTATTGCAACTCCTGGGCCACACAGGATTTTTAAAATATTAATTTTAAACTTCCTGGGCCAAACAAGATTTCTAAAATATGAATTTTCAACTTCATGGGCCAAACAAGATTTCTAAAATAAGAATTTTCAACTTCCTGGGTCACAAAGAATTTCTAATATCTGGATTTTCAACTTTCTGCATTTGTTAAGTTACTCTGACCACTAAATGTTCCATACCATACTGGAATAAAAATAAACTTAGTTTTTATCATTTGTCCCAGACTACAGTATACCTACTGACTGACCAAATCTAAAAATGTTAATTTTGTAATTTGAATGTAAGTTTGTTTTGTTCTTTATTTGTTGTCTCTTTAGGCAATGTGAGAAATTAGTGTGTGTCAGAATCTACAATTTTAATTTTATGCTTTCATATCCAGTGAGAAGAAAGAATAAAAAATTGGAAGTCCGAGTCACACTAGTTTGGGCCTTTATTTTATTTAAACATATTTCTCTCTTTACTTGAAGCATTCTCCTGTCACAATAAAGCCTCTACTTTGAAATCTTCAGCCCTGTAAGCCATATGGCATTTAATGAGTGATCGAACACGTACAACCAAAAAAAATAAGGTAAATGGGAATACTACCACATTTCAAAATTCACTGATCTGAAAATGTCTACAAATATTTATTATTCAACTTCGCATGCACTGTTCATAGTCAATTATCATCTACACTTGCATGCACCATACTGTTGTTCCTTGTCAGTGAAATGGTCATTTTGTTCATCTGAATGAATACACTGATCATCCCACAAGTAGTAATCACCAGTGGACATTTTTGTTTTGAGAAGAAATGAACCAAAGAAGTGATAATTACAGTGTATGTGGCTAAATACAACATAAAAGTAAGTGGTTGCACCCATTTTAAACCACAATAAAGACTTGATGAAAGCAATGAGGACTCATTATGACCTGATTTCAAATTCTATTAAGTTGACAAAACCAGCCAAATAGTGGGTAGGGCAATCCATTAATTTTGATTATGACAGCTATTAAATGAGACTATTTCCTTGGGCTATCTGGGTTATTGTAATGTACAATCTGAAAATCTTTCATTATTTTCCAATAATTATCTGATATTATGGGGCAACAATAGTCAGACTTTATGTTGTGGAATTTTAATTAAGAGTTCTTGTCACCAGTGAAAGGAGAGAAAAAAGAAATGTTAAAACTGCACCTTATGTAGTGTAAGTGACCCTGCATTGTTCCGTAAAATCAAGTACTCAAACAGACCATGCATTGTTCTATGAAATTTAGTACTTCACTAAAAATTATGAATTCACAGAATTCTACAGTGTAATTTGAAAGATTGATAACAACAAAAGTTTTTTTTCTAAGATTATATCACTGTGATTATCTTTTGAGAAATTTAACTTATATCTTTACAACAGATTAAAAAAATTTTTATCAATATTATATTTAAGGCTTGCTGGTTCAATGCATACAAAAAATTAGCCAGAGTCAATCAGGGCCAATATAAAGAATAATTTATTTACTGCCCATAATACAACTCAAATGATATGGCATCAATAAAATTAAGTACAAACATAATTCTTTTAAAAAAATGTAGTCTGAACAAAAAATTTATTTAGATATGTTTCCCTACACATGTGTGTGCATTATTTTAGATGAACGAAGCCCAAATAACTATATCATTTTAACCAAGGCAAAATATTATAGAGTTATATCCAAATTTCAGTGTGTGTGTGTGTGTGTGTGTGTGTGTGTGTGTGAGTGTGTTTGTGAGTGTGTGTCTGTGTGTGGTGGCATCCTACACGAAGAATACGTATATTATTTTCATTTTCTATTCTCATTGTCCACATTCTTGGCAATGTAACATATTCCTGTTTTCAATGAGTACATTTCCTTTTACGTTTTCATATTCTAGATTATCTCAGTAATAGACAATGATTCTTTCTGGATAGAAAGGGCTGGAACTATCTTTTACTTTATCTAACTGACAAAAAGAGTATGTTGGGTCTATGTATGAAGTTACATGTACTATGAGTTCAAGTAAAAAACTGCATGATCAGAGAGCCCATTATGTGATGACAGATCTGTGTCTATGTTAATACTATGAATTCAAAAGAAAAGCACTAACCTTAATCTGGCAGACCATTATGTGATGACAGATCTGGGTCAACTGTATTACTATGATCTCAAATAAACAGCATTAACCCTGATCTGACAGCTCAATGAGTGATGATAGATTGAGTCTATGTTATTACTACTATTTTCTCAAGTGAACAGCACTGACTCAGATCTGACAGCCCTCTGTGTGATGACAGATTGGGGTCAATGTTATTAATGTGATCTCAAGTAAACAACGTTACTGGGTAACCCTGATCTGACAGCCCAATGAATGACGACAGAATGTGGTCAATGTTATTACCATGATCTCAAGTAAACAGTGTTACCAGGTAACCCTGATCTGACAGCCCACTGTATGATGACAGAATGGGGTCAATGTTATTACTGTGATCTCAAGTGAACAGCGTTACTGGGTAACCCTGATCTGGCAGCCCACTGTATGATAACAGAACAGGGTCAATGTTATTACCCTGATCTCAAGTTAACAACATTTAGCCTGGTGTGACAGGCCATTATACGATGACAGATTGGGGTCTATGTTATTACTATACTCCCATGTAAACAGTTTTTCCCTTGTATATTTTCTGAGTCATCGACCAAAGCAAATAATGTTGGGCTTTTACATACTGAAGACTGCTACTTTAATCTTCCTTAAGATTTATGCTGCATGAATTGGCAATCACCATATGTTTTCAGCTGATTACAGCTGCATGTAAAATAGAAGATAAAATACAAGTTTGCTTCTTCAGATTCAAGTCTGAAGATTTACCAGGACTAGAGATAGATAGGTGTATGTGTTTATTTATAGGTACTTGAATCAAGCCCATGCATGAAGTAGGTAATTATTTTAGAACAGCCTGCACACATGCGAAATAGCTTCATTGAGGATGCTTATTTTCTGTTCTATGGTTTTAAAGTCACTTCATGAACACAGTATTGGCTATATGGGGCACAGGAAACAGAAGCTAATTTCCTGTCATTAAAGGACACACAGAGGCAACTGACCTGGGCAGGCCTTAGCTGTATCAAACCCACAACTCCTGGATTACATCCCTCACCCTGAACCAACTGAGCTACCACAGCTCCCCTGTTCTGATGAAATTTTATCAAAGAACAAAACAATTTTGTATTACATTAATAATTCTAAATGGGAACAATGGTTAACATTACAAAACCCATGCATGCTTGGGGATTAGACCAACAAAGACACCTACATGTTTAACAGGCCATTAATTGATATAATATGTTGGCCATCACATGCTGCCTGTGATGATGTTCCAACTGAATTCTTGAACTTTGTAAATTGGAGTGGTTTATGTAGAAAAGTTTTGACCTTGTACTTGAAACTGTTCTATCAAATTTCCCTTTATCTGTAATTGTTTATATGTATTTTTATGGGAATTTTATCAGTATATTTTTCCATATACATACACACATACATACATACATGCATGCATGTGCACACACGCACACACAAACACGAGCATACACACATCATAATTATTGTTTTCTTGAAGACTACCTATGGCTTATACCCCAAACTACATCTGACCAAATAAAATCCCAAGACTGAAACATTATACATAAATATGATTTGAAACCAACCTTCCATACCACCATGCAAACATTATCATATCTAGTTTGACTCAAAGTCAATGGTTTTGCTAATGCTAATCTCATGCCATGAATCTAGAACCCCAAATACCTCTTGGTGGTCAGGACTAGCTTCATTCAAATGCATGCTGGGATGCTGGATGAGTTTATTTCTGCAAAAGAGTGAATACCACAGATGCAACCCAATTTTTTTTTTAAAGGGGTGGGGCATACCTGAAACCAAGTGAATGATATGAATCAGCTCATTCCTGCAAGACTGATTTGTTCCCCCACCCCCACAAACAAAGGAGTGCTAGAGGAATCACTGTAATTAATAAACATACAGATCACCTGGACAAAGATGAGATAGGATTAACATTAGACAAGTAATTCAATGTAAGTGGACATGGATGTAATAGTGTTTATAATGCAATAAACAAGGCTGGTTTAAAATCTCTAAGTATTTGAAAGACTTCATTTTCACACAATTTTTTTTTAAAATACAGCATTCATCTTTATAAGACAGTAGAAAAATAGGATCCATGTCTACTGCATCATGCACCAAACTAACAAAATATACTGATTTCCCTGTGCATGGCAGATCAGGGTGTGTATTGTTTGTAGTTGGACTCAATTTATGAGTATATAAGGTATGTGCTACACTAATTTTGTACCATATTCCCCCCCCCCAAAAAAAATTTCATACAGGACAGTGGCCCTATTAATAATAAATACTACCCAGACTACCATACATGTCTGTACAAAACAACAAAAAATGTAGACCCTAACATGTTCTGCCCAATAAAAATTAGTAATGATAATTATCTAACTATAAACAAAAAAATTCTC